>JAJJMC010029502.1:631511-678435 GCA_023531435.1 Papaver californicum
CCACACTTCTATTTTAGGGCGGCCGACCTAGAATGATGAGGTGGGGCGTTACAATTGGCCACTAGTGTAGAGCAATATTATCCTCGGAATGCTATTGGTGATGGTTCCAATTCCTCTCCAGATGTTCTCTGAATATACAAAATATATGTTCAGACATACTCTTATTCTTAAATAGATACCAATATATATTGAACCTTTTCTAAGATGCAATAATTTCACATCTGAATTCCTTGAACTCGTTTCATATATTAATATTTAGATTCCCATTAAGTAATATTGAACATTGTCTCGAGTTGCAGAAATTCCACGGTTGAATTCCTCGAACATGTTGCATAAACAACTCTATATTTAGTTCTTGTCTGAACACAATGTCTTTGTAATGAGGGAAAAACCCAAATGCCATCTCATCCAAACAAGACATCAACCCAAAGTCAATAACCAATGCTAGCAGCGCTTAGGCCATGGCGACGACATTATCATGTGCCAGCACCAGCAACACACGGCCATGTACACGGCACTAGAAAGTGCCAGCGCCAGCAGCCATGGCCACGGCACTAGCAAGGGCCAACACCAACAGTCCATAGCCGTGGTACGTTGCCAGCACCAGCGCCATTAAGCCATGGCCAGACCACTCCTTCCAAGTACCAAGTAACATCTTAGCCGTGGTCGCAGTACTAGCATATGCTAGCGCTAACGTAGGCAAGGCCATAGCCACGGCACTAGCATGTGCCAGTGCCAGCAACATCTCGGTCTCGACCACGATACCTGCATATATCGTTGTCTCCGTCGCAGCTTGCATGCACGCGTACTGCCAAGACAAGCCATATCCATACACAACCATGTGTGTTTGTACAAACTTATTGGTAGTGTTATCTTACGACGAACTCCCAATTACTCACGTGCTTTGAGTCTGATAGTCCATGACTCCGCTAATTCCTACGAAAAATCAAAACATAGTACATGAAGGGATTGTTCATGGGGTATTGGTCTGGTGGTTTACGGCAACATGTGGTATGGCAGCACCCCATGATGAGAAAGTAACGAGTAGTGGTGATGGTTTGGAGCAATTGAAGAGATGATGGAGTAATGGTCAGAAAGTTTCCAGAAACCTTTCCTAGCAATAGATGACACGACTTTACCAATACCTCCACGATCTCCATCTCTCCATCAGTTCACTACCTCCACTACTTATGAGGAAACAATGTGTGTCCCTTACAAATATAAATACTCCTTTTGTCTATCCAGAGAGAACGAAACAAGCTTATCATTCAGAGCTCTGGTTTTTCATAATTTACGACAACTTCACAAACAAAAATACATCACCATTGATTTCCTTAACTTTCTCTGCTTTACCTCCCCTATGATCAACTCATCTTCTCTCTTTGTAATCGAAGCAAAACGTGAACGACCATTTTCTTGGTTTAGGCTCGTTTTGTACGATTTTGATCCTCGAACCTAAAGAAAGTACTTCGACAGTATATTTTTTACCCTAGAACCAAATTTTAGGTATAAACAACTACAAGCAATAACCACATCATGCTACTTGTATTCAAAGATTATCACTTTTGCATATAATAAACCCTAAATTAGTTATAGATATGGATGTGAGTTCAATTAATTCTACACTTAACTAAACAAACATTCAATCATATTTCAAAACATCAATCATGCAATTGTTATAAATGGTAGATTATGAACGACGATAATGAGAAAACTAATTCATCAATCAATAACATGCTAGCAAAATCTGATTACATCTTTAACCAATAAAAGAAGTTAGCTACACATAGTTTTACTAAAATCTATGAAAAAATAAATATTAGATAAGAATAAATTAAACCGAATAAGTGGGAAAGATAATCCCACGCTACAGCACAACTCTAGCTTCTCCAACTAGACCACAACCACCTCCGTAGTTTTTCTACCTCAAAGGTCTTTCTCTGCCTATTTTTTTCTCTGTATGAGGTATATCAAATTGGGTTTCACGGCTCCTATTTATAGAAGTCATTGGCTGCATCTCTTTTTGAGTTTTAAACTTAATAGGATTCTTGATAAGCCTTATCATCCCACCGACCAAACAAACTATCCGGAATAAACACGGTTGACAACAACCTTGCTTGTTAATTTTTTCCCAAAAATGTCTCACTCACGCTCAATTGAATCTACTATTACCTATCTTATCTCGATTCAAGATTCAGGTCTTTGTAATCCTCTCAAACTCTATTCTTTTTCTGACTTCTCTCAGACTCTCAACGACCTTCAACACTCGAGCCTTCCTGACTTCTCTAACTGGCTTAAGCTCATTATTGCTATCAATAGACTCCACCACTTCGAGCCATGTTCTAACCAACTGAAAACCACCGTTCTCGTCCATTATCACCATTACAGACCTCGACCACCATCTTCAACTCGAGTAACAACAAGCTTCTCTTCATCAACTGCCAGCCATACCCTGTAATAACTTCTCAGCAACCACCATTCTATGTTTTATGTCTTAATTCGGCTTTGCCATTCAATTCAAAACAACAACAAACTTTCCTCCTTATTTATTACAGACCACCATCGAACACATTGGACTAACATCCACCTTTAAATCAGCGAACCTAAGCCATCACTTCGTCTTTTGTTTCTGACCTTGAACTGCAACCACCACCTCGACAATGACAGCAATCATGATAGCCTTACTCGAACTAACTCCATCTCAATGGGTGTCGAGATGATCATCAGCTTCCATATAGTTCCTTTATCAACCACAGAATCGAGCTATACCATCTCGTCAGCGTCGTTAATTAATAATTGGCAGCAACCAACACCACAGCTCCATCATCTCCGATCATCAAACTTCATGATTTCCATTAGCTGGAACTATATTTCATCACATACCCATGTCTTCTAACACCTTTAATACCCCACTGATCCATTCAAGATCAAGAATTAATCCAAACCAAACTAACCAACTCTTTGATACCAGCGTAACAACCACTAGCTCTAATTCGACCTGTATCTTCTGTGTTCGTGAAGTGAGGAGGAAGAAGGTGGCCTTATCAATAGAGTGGGCGTTATGATAACAATTCAAATCCCGACAGCCCTTAGTAATAGTGAAGGTGCCTATAGTAGTTCTCTTTAATCATGTCTTCTCTTTGCATACAATGGGTTGCCAATAATATTTCTCTTAAAATGACTGTTTTATCCTTAATTCTCGTTTTACTTATAACTTCTTCGTACGACCTCGAAATGATCTCGTCCTTTCGTCGTTGGCTTCGTAATTTAATTCTTGGGAAATAACGGTTTAGTCCAAATACGTCCAGAAATAGACAGTTTATTCCTGACCCATTCAACTAGGTACAATTAGTTCTTTATTTATTTAAAATATGGAAAGTACACTAGTAACCCTCATGATTTACAATTTAATCCAAAAATTTACAGTTTATTTTAAAGTGACCAATGATGATGTCAACAATTTTAAATAATATAAAAAAATTAAAAAGAATTTATCTTTCAGACCGCTCATCCAAAATTTACAAACTTTATATATTCGAAAAGCTCTTTCCGAGATCTACACAAAGAGTACCCATATGACTATATAATTTTCATTTTTTAAAATTTTAATTTTCTCTTCATGGTTATCTCATGTGTACAAAAAGGTACAAAAGCACAAAAGTTTCACAAGCTTATGCAGTCATTTTTTCACATTGCACCACTTTGTACACCCATGCAAAACATTCATGAAACCAATTATTCATCACCACACACTCAGACCTATTTTTATGGGAATTACACTGGTGCACCAGTATGTACAACCCTGCAAACATGCATAAAACCGATCATTCATAACCATACACAAAACTACTTTTTCATGGGAATTGCACTGGTGCACCAATATGTACATCCCTGCAAACATGCATAATGCCGATCATTCATAACCATACACAAACCTAATTTTTCATGAGAATTACACTGGTGCACCAATATGTACACCCCTGCAAAACATGCATAAAATCGATCATTCATAACCACACACAAACCTACTTTTTTATGTAAAATACACTGGTGCACCAATATGTACACCCCTGCAAAACAAGCATAATTCATGGGATTTACACTGGTGCACCAATATGTACACCCCTGCAAAACATGCATAAACTTTTTTATGAGAATTACACCGGTGCACCAATATGTACACTCCTGCAAAACATGCATAAAACCGGGAGTTCATAACTACACACAAACCTACTTTTTCATGGGAATTACACAGGTGCACCAATATGTACACACCTACGAAACATGCATTAAATCGACCATTCATACCCACACATAGACTATTTTTCATGGAAAATACACTGGTGCACCAATATGTACCCCTATAAAATATAGAACAAATCAACCATATTCACATACAAACAAATATTTTATGGGAATTGTAAACAGATGTACACACCTACCTATATTGTATAAACATAACATGGAAACTCAGATGGATTTGAACCCTCAAACTCCGCACACCTTATGATAGGCTTGGGCGCTCTACCATTTTGAGCTTATGGGTCCCTAAAGATAAAAAATAAAAGGAATCAACATGCGCATAACTATGTGCTCAGTAACAAGCAACGTGTGTACAATTACATACACATGTATACCAAAACATGTATACCCATGTGTACAAGTTCATCTCCAAGAACATTAAAAATCAACATGTGTACAACTATGTGTACAGATTAAGATCAAAACCAACCAATGTAACGACAAAATCATGCTACAAATACAACACCCAATGGAAAATTCATTTCACAAAATAAAATATCAAATCCAAGAATCAACATGTGCACTCATTAATAACCTACAGGTGTACAACTATGTTCACAATAACGATCAACACGTGTACAACTATGTGCACAATAACAATCAAGACGTGTACAACTATATACACATTAAGAATCAATATGTGTACGACTATGTGCACATTGCACATTAACAATTCAAAAACAATATGGTTTTACTTCAGTCTAAGAATCATTTCGCATTAACATGCCTTCAGATTGAATCGCATTGATGGTTAAACAAGCACATGACAAACTAAATTACACCCCAACAACAGAATTTGACAATTTTCAACAAATAGAAAACACGCACTTCATAACCCAATTCATGTCCAAAGTCTATACCAATATAAATCAAACTCGTACACAAAATCATAACAACTTAAAATGATTACGAAATCTCTAACCATAAAAAGGACATACAAATTAGAATAGATTGATTAAACAACCAGAAAAACGTCAATTTACGATGTTTTAAGATCGTAAAAAATGTTCTAAGAAGATGAAGAAATCTTGATAGATGAAATACATATGATCAAAAATTGCGAAGTGAGGAAATGCACACAGGTTAGAATGTTCAGGTGATTTTATTGATGTAATTGGAATGAACCACAGTTTTTTACATCATCAGATTAATAATACACTAGTATAAATTCAATGGTACCTGACAGAACCACAAATAAAAACCTTTCTTTCCAGAAAGAGTTGGCAGGAGCAATTATGAACAAACTATTGAATTTTGTGCTCAGCAATATGTAAGAAATTATATTTCCAAGGTTTCTCCAATTATGGACCCATCACAATCTCAACTATTATATCTTGTACAAAATACATATTGTAAAATCATATTCATATAAATTTTTAATGATAAAAAACAAGTAAATAAGGTGACAATTTTAATATCATAAGAAAAGCTAGTAAAATCACCACCAAATTGACCGAACCACAATGACTGCAAACCTAATTAACAAATAATCCCCATTTTTGGAATAAGAGTTAAATAATGGTTACATTATTTTCAGTCTTTCAGATTAATATTAATTTTACCATTAAAGGATACCACCAGTTTCTAGAGAATTACGATTAACTAACCGGATTTTAAGCGGGCATAAATAAATCTAAATGTAAACATCCCAAATCAGTGGTCACAAACCTGAATTGAAGAAGCATTACCAAACTGGATCTGAGACAACAACTTAATGAAGATCTCGGGGGATATGTTGCAACATTAATTTGCTTTTCTATCAACACAATCATGGTCGCTTCTGTAAAGACAACCCGTATCTATAAAGCTTCTAAATCCATTGATGGGTCGGAGATGTAGAGCTCTGCCAATTGAGGACAGTGAAGTGAAGAAATAATTTGTGAACGAATCAATATATGATTTTTATATGAGAGTTATTTTTGACATTAAAAAAAAAATTGGACTGATTGTTCATTAAAGGACTAACTTGTTTGAAATTGTGTAAATTTGGACTAAACTGTACCAGGCTTGGGATGACAGGACTAAACTGTATAAAGCCCACTAACTTTGGGACTAAATGATAATTCCTACTTAATTATTTACAATATGGTGATAAGAAATCCTGGATTTGACTGAGTTCCACTGGGACTTTGGCAATTCTTCCCTGGCAATTCTTCCCTAGCAAATCTCTATTTCTACTTCTTTCAGAAACGTGACCTCGTAATAAACATAAACCCCAAAAGTAATAATAATACAAAGCATTCACACGAAATCTAGCAAATAAGCTTAAGAAAATGATACTTAAAATATGTAAATTGTGCACTTATCAAATTCCCCCACACTTGCCTTTTGCTAGTCCTGGAGCAAACTACAAATCTAAACTATCCTAAAATACAACAACTCTCTTTTGTTGAGGATAGGGTTACACTTAGCATGTGTAACAAGCCTTTAAACCCCTAGGTGTCCCTAGTAGACGAGTTATAGTCTCGTGAGGGTTTACAAGAGGTATACCCACAAAACCTACTCCAACTTCAAATTCACAAGCATCCAAAGATCTATGAGGACATAAAGTTTATGTACATTAATAATAAGAGGTTAGAAATTTCAAAGAACATTATTCTCATGCTTAACTTTTGAGTTAAGATAAAACCACCATATAAAAGAATCCATCCTCGAGAGCGATCGAATAAGCATTCCGCATCGACTTCTGCATCACGAATAGGGTTTTATAAAATTGCACTCAAATATGCACTTTATGGTTCTCATGTGTGCAGGTAGGAATGAAGATAGAAATCCTGCACACATTGAATGGTGGGAAGGAAAAGTAACTTTCCGAATCATATTTTATAAACCCATAGAAACGTGGGATGAAAAGAACCCTTTTTTTTCTCTGATGATCTCTAAGAAAAGAAATCAACCATTATGTGAGGATGGGAAATACTTACTTACCTTCTCACCTGATCTATAATCAGCACCAATCTCACAGCGAATAGAAATGTCTTCGGTCTTCTTCACATTCGGCTTCAACTATTGATGATAAACTTCTGAACTTTGTAGTACTTTGATATTTTGTAACTCTTTTCCTCAAATTCTTGTTGTTTGAAACTTCCTTATATATTCCTTCTTTCCCATGGTCTTTAAATAATGAAATAACTCAATAATTATAAAATTAAAAAACATATCTTTTTATATTTTTTTCAAGTTTTTTTTTTGATATATATATGCTACAAAAAGAACTGCAAAAATAATGAAAATGAAATTAACATGGCCATGGTGGAAGGACTTAAGCACTGATTCTTCACAACTTGTATTTTCTTGGTATCGTATAAACTTCAAAACCTTACGTCTTCTGCTTTTCTTTCTTTTTTATATTGTTTTGTGATCTTTACTTTTGGCATATAATTTCGCTCCTCTTTTTGTTTCTTGCAAACCTTAACTGTACTCAACTTTCTTCGTGATCTTGATGTCGCTCCGCTTGTTGATGATGATTTGTTTGTACTGCTGATTGGTTGAGAGAATAACACCAATTACAAAAAAGACTACAAGATAGAGTTAGCAATTCTGATGACACCCTCATGATTGACAGAATTAGCACTCAAGAGATCATAAAAGTTCTGAAGGGGTGCGAGGTTGGTAGCTCATCATTCTACCCGGAGTTACCGTAGGATGATACACACTCTAAAGGATAATTTTTAGAAAGCTACAAAGAATTGAAGGTCTGATGCCTTGCATGATATAACAATAGGTAGTCTTCATTAATGATTGATCAACTTCTTTAATACTGTATTCGCCACCGACGGTTTAAGTCCTTTTTTTTCAGCTACTGCCTATCAGTAACTAAGAAACCCGAATATAGTTCTCTAATACTTCTAAGTTCAGTTATTTCGGTAAGAACTCCGTATGTAAACTTAGATAGAAGTATACTAAGTGACTCTAAAATATCTAAAAGTTGGAGGTTTTCATGCAAATATGGAAAAAAAGTTTAAGAATTCTACCTACGAAAATGAATACGAAAAATCAAAATTGCTTAACCATTCCCCCACACTTAAACTTTACATTGTCCTCAATGTAAATTGACTCGTCCAATGTAAAATCAAGGTGGGAAATCCTAAAATGATATGAAAATATAAGAAAAATAAAAACTAAAAATTAAAAGATAAAGATAGAAATACAAAACCAATGGGTTGCTTCCCATGCAGCTCTTGGTTTAACATCGTCATCCCGACTTTCTGGCTGCCCGTAGACCAACAATCTGAAAATTTGGGGGTCCACCCATAGAAAAATCTGTAATTTTAGCAATAGATTCACAAGAATATTAATACAAGAAAATAGAATTGAATCTATCGCCTGATAGAAGTTTCCCCCACACTTAGTCTTTTCTATACTTGGAAGTGTATAGAAAACATAGAATTTGGGAACTTCTATGGTTTCTTCTTTACAAACTTGCATAGTATGAGAATCAAGTATTTCCAATGGCAGATATTTAGAAACAAAGTAATTCAATTATACTTTCGAATCACATACATTCAAGCCTAGGTGAGGTAAATGAAAATGATCAATAGTCAAAGGTTTAGTAAAACCTTCCAAATTCTCTTGTATTACGGGATCCTTATCTTTTTCAAAAAAAATTAATGAATTACTTACCTCTTGTATACCTTGGTCCTCTATCAAACTTTTTAACTGTTCTTCATTAGTTTCTGCCTTAACAATAATTTCGGCATCAACTTTCAATTCGGTTTCATTCTCAACATACTCCTCTTTGTTGTAAGACTCATACTTTGTTGCAGATTCAAATCTCATCGCAAAGAATTTTTTTAGAACACTCATTGCATCATCCTCAAGCTCTACCTTTTGAATATGTGCTTGATCATTATTAAGATCAAGGCTTGAGTAAGCTACACTAGTGTCATCAAATATCCCCAAAGATTAGTCTTTTTCAAGATAGTCATTGATCAAATATGCATTACTATTGTGGGCATGTGAGAATGGTTCTGATTATGAGACAAAATTCTTCTTTATTCCTTTCCTCCTTGTATTTAATGCTGTCAACGGAACTTATAGAAACGGAAACTAGATCATTCGGTTCTGTTACGATAAGGCTTATCGAATATCCAATATCCGATAATTTTTGTCGGAATCTTAGAAATCAATTCCGATTTTGTTACGATAAGGTTATCAGATATCGGAAAAATATCCGATAATTTCTGATAATTTCCGATATCTAACATGAAATCAAAAAAACCTTTTTTTAGTTCAAGTTTCAATTCATATAAGCATTTTCAAGGCAGAATGCAGTTCAAACATATAGAAAACACACACAAATGTTCACAATTTATAGATTACATGTTCTATTTTTCTTGCAGCAAAAGAAAACACAAAGAAACTGAAATTTGTACTAGCATTAGACTGAAGTACATTTGTACTAGCATTGTCATTGACATATAACAACCTGCAGCTTTCAAAGTACATCTGCATTTCAAAGAAACTGAAATTTGTTAGTTGGCAGTGCAAGAAATATGAAAGGAAAGGAAAAGAAAAGAAAGTTACTAACCCGTACTACTAGTATTAGCATTGTCATTGATATCTGGCAACCAATCACCTAAGCAAAGCAATACTTGAACAACTTCTGGAGCCAATGAGCTTTTGTGTGTTGTAAGAACCCTGCCACCAGCACTGAACATGGATTCTGATGCTAAACTTGTCACTGGAACAACCAACACATCTCTTGCAATCTTTGCAAGAGTTGGGTACTTAGAAGCATGATTTTTCCACCAAGCCAGTATATCAAACAAACCTTCCTCTTTGGGTGTGCCTTTAGTAAGCAGTGGTTCTTCTAATTATTTCTCCAACTCTGACTTTTGAAACTCAATCTCACTATTTTCCATCATAAACTCACCATACTCATAGTCACTTCTAGTTGTTCTAAAATTATCAATTCCAGCTGAACATGTTCCACTACTAGATGTATTCCCAAAAATAATCTGCAGATGTACAATTACTACCACATTCATATGGAGAGAAAAGAGCATTGATTGCTATATGAAATTTGTTATACTGAGTTACATAGCCATCCACTCCATATAACTTCTTATAAAAAAACTCTATCCATCTAGCCTTGTACCTTGGATCTAAAACCACTCAAATGCTCATCAACAGGTTACATTCTTTCCAATTACTATCAAACTTCTCAGTCATATTCAATCTCATATCTCTGATATACATATGAGGACTATATTCCCATTTCCTAGTGCACTTATTAATATCATATACCCCATTGTAATACATATTTGTTGTTGGATAGTTAATCCCAGCAAATTTACTTGAAATAACATGAAACACTTCTAAACCCTCACAAATATGTATTCCTTGTTGCCACTCCTCTGAACTTGGTAATATATTGAAATCAGAACCCAAATCAGTTTACCTGACAAATCCTTGTCTCAAATCAATTGTTTCTTTAAGCATCTTAAAGGTGGAGTTCCATCTAGTGTCCACATCTAAACTTACAAACTTTACAGGAAGTTTAAGTTGTGCTAAAACATTTGCAAACCTCCTTTTTTTAGCATGTGAAGACTTGACATATTTGACACACTCTCTAATACTTTCTATAAATCCAGTAGCTACTTTCGTCCACGTAATACAACTAAATGCAATATATGATTGCTACACCTCATTTGAAATAGATCACCCTCAAGAACTAAACAATTCTTGCTAGAAAGCCATCTCTTCAGATTTCTCATCATAACATTATTGGCTTTAGCATTGTCAGCAGCTAAAGCAAAAACTTATTATCTATATTCCAATCTAGAGCTACTTCTTTCACAAAATCTACAAGAACTTCTTTAGTATGTGGTGATGGTACTAAAATGTATGCTAGTGTTTTCTTATTCAGTTTCCATTCATCATCTATGAAATAACATATTACGCAACAATATCCATTTTTGTATGTTTACAAGTCCACATATCATTGTTAAACTACATTTAGATGTGATTGAATCAAATTATTCTTGTAATTGAACTTTGAACTCAGCATACAGTTTCATAATATCATCCCTAGTTGTATTCCTACTATAAAACTTGGCAGAAGGGTTCAAAGATCTAACAAAATCTCTAAAATATCCATGCTCAACCATATTTGGTGGATAATCATGCTTAGCAATCATCTTAGCAACAAGTAACCTAGTAGCATCAGGATCATATTTCCAATTAGCTAACTTAGTTTGTGTGTTACCTGTTTTGATAGAAGTAATTTTTCTTTGTCCAGGTTGATTCTCAGTATTCTTATTGCAGGAATTAAGATGGGATCTCAAGCGGCTGGTTCCTTTTACACTTGCTGCTTCAATTGTCTCTTTACAATGACTGCATATACCTATAACTTCAATATCTTTCTTCCCATCTGCTCCAATTTTTATAGTAATAATCCTTTCAAATTAATTTCATACATCAGACCTTGTTGTACATAATTTCTTCTTTGCTTCAGCTATAAGTGGATCTTCCTCTTCTTCTCCTTCTTATATGGGACGAATCACAGAGACAGAGTTCATTTCTGAACCTTGAACATTTACTTCTTGTAACTGTGATGCAACTGATATTGATGAAGTTTAGGTACCCAATTGATTTGATGCTCTTTGACTTTGTGACATCATTGATTGATTGATTACCCTAATTTCACAATCACAAATCAATTTCTGAAAACCCTGCACAAATCGATTTCCGAAACCCTAAATTCAACTGAACCCAAATTTGGATTTAAAAAGAAACCCTAGTTTTCTAATAACACATGTTCTCAAAGAAACCCTGAATTGACATAAACCCTAAATTTGAACATAAACCCTAAATTCAGTGAATCACTATTGATAGTGATTTGTGTAATGATCTTGGGTTAGAAATAGATTTGAGAAATGAGAAAAGAAAAATAGATAGATAGTAGACTAGAGAACTAAGAGAAGAGATGATCAAATGAGGATTGAGGAGAAATATAAAATGAGAAGAAGAGGGGGGGACGAATTAACTATTCTCTCAGTTCTCTGTATCGACTAATGATAATGAGAAGGGAGTCAAGGGACCTAAGCTAAATAGTTAATTATCTAAGTCTAAGGGGTATTACTGTTATCGGTATCAGAACCTATTGTAACGGAAACTGGCTCAGCCGGTTCCTTTACGATAACACAATAAATTCCGATGATTTTCCGTTTCTGACATCCGATAACCGTTATGCCGGATAATTTCCTATAGGATCCCGGATTTTCGAAAACGGCTATCGGATTTCAGATTGGGATTGACATCCCTACTTATATTTATCAAGACCTCTTCTTAAATCATCTGCAACTTTTTGAAGTTCTTGAAGTGATTCATTAATGGTGTAGCTGAATTTGTTGTTGAAATTCAGCTAACATGGTGCACATCTGTTTTTCAAAACTAGAGGAATAATAAAAAGTATGACTATCCTCCCATCCTTGGGATTGTTCACTTACATACCCATCATAAGGAGGTTGGCATGTATGAGAATAATCAAAAGGGTAGGTAGAACATTAGTCATAACCAAAGGATTGGTTGTGATTATACTCCCCGTATGGTTGGAAATTGTCATAGGATCTAGATTGAAAACCAAATTGATTGTTGTAATATGCTCCTTCCATGAGAAATAAGTACCTAAAATAAGATTCTCAAAGCTAGGTTAGAATCAAAAATAGAAAACAAAAATCAAAACTAAAAATTAAAAATAAAATAAAATAAATCAAAAACGGATAACAATCCGCTGCCTCCCGGCAGCGGCGCCAATATTTGATGTGTGTCATACTACGCCAAAATTATTTGTTACTTTCTCACTACTTAAGATTTATATGAAGTAAAAGGTAAGAAAGATTCGATCCCACAGAGAGGTCTGGGTTGTTATTTGCATACGATTACTTATATAAAACAATAGGGGGATTTTATGATTTTAATGAAAACTAAACTAACTAAAAGAAAACAAGGAAATAAAGCAAACGAATCAATAAGTGAGAATATTGGTTAAGATTTCATCTTCAATTTTAAAAATGTACTTGAATGAATTATTAGAATTCAAATTTAATCTCTAATTATCAAAATCTCTAGAGTACCTTGATCGCAAGAATATCCCGTAAATTTCCTCAAGTCATCAACAAACACATTAAAAGATGCGAATATGAATTCTACCAAGAAAACAACCTAACCTGTAAAAGCACTAATGAAGTTCAATTGCCATGGAGCATTAAGATTTATGAAATTAGGCTAATCAATGGAATTAACGTGGAAAATGCACTAATCAATTTAAAAAAGGTCAAATTCTACATGCAATTATTATGATACATCACTAAGCAATAACCACATCATGCTACTTGTATTCAAGTATTATCAATTTTGCGTATAATAAACCCTAAACTAGCCATAGATATGGATGTGAGTTCCATTAATTCTAGACTTACCTTAATAAACATTCACTCATACTGCAAAATATCAATCATGCAATTGTTATAAACGGTAGAATGTGAACGACAATAATGAGAGACAACTAATCCATCAATCAATAACATGCTTGCAAAATCCGACTACATCTTTAACAAATAAAAGAAGTTAGCTACACATAGTTTTACTAAAATCTATGGAAAAATAAATATTAAAGAAGAATAAATCAAAACGAATACGTGGGAGAGATAATCCCACGCTCCAGCGCAACTCTAGCTTCTCCTATTAGACCACATCCTCCTCCGTAGTTTTTCCTCCTCCAAGGTCTTTCTCTGTCTATTTTTTTCTCTGTATGAAGTTATATCAAATTGTATTCCAGGACTTCTATTTATAGAAGTCATTGACCGCCTCTTTTTTGGAGTTTTAAACTTAATAGGATTCTCGATAAACCTTATCATCCCACCGACCAAACAAACTATCTCAAATAAACACGGTTGATAACTACATTGCTTGATAATTTTTTTCCCAAATTGAATATACTATTACCTATCTTATCTCGATTCAAGATTCAGGTCTTTGTAATCCTCTCAAACTCTATTATTTCTCTGACTTCTCTCAGACTCTCAACTACCTTCAACACTCGAGCCTTCCCTGACTTCTCTAACTGGCTTAAGCTCATTATTGTTATCAATAGACTCCACCACTTCGAGCCATGTTCTAACCAACAGAAAACTACCATTCTCGTCCATTATTACCATTATATACCTCGACCACCATCTTCAACTCGATCAACAACAAGCTCCTCTTCATCAACTGCCAGCCATACCCTGTAATAACTTCTCATCAACCATCATCCTATGTTTTATGTCTTAATTCGGCTTTGCCATTCAATTCAAAACAACGACTAAATTTTTTCTTATTTATTACAGACCACCATCGAATTCATTGAACTAACATCCACCTTTAAATCAGCGAACCTAAGCCATCACTTCGTCTTTTGTTTCTGACTTTGAACTGCAACCACCACCTCCATCTCGACATCGACAACAATCATGGCATCCTTACTCGAACTAACTTCATCTCATTAATTATCGATATGATCATTAGCTTTCATCTAGTTCCTCTATCAACCACAGAATCGAGCTCCACCATCTCCTCAGCATCATTAATTAATATTCCTTCCATCCCATTTTAGATGAAGGGGAAGGGCTTTTTAAACAGATTAAGAAAGAAGAGAGATATTAAAATATTTCTAAAAATACCCTTAATTACACCTCCAAATTTTTAGTGTGTAGTATTTAATACCATGAAAGATATAGAATTTTATAGTGGAGTATATGTTTTAAGCCATCTACTAAGTTGAGCCTACACTATTTTCTAAGTTGTTGCATAATATTGAGGTAGGGATAAATCAGGAATGTTTAGGGGAAAATATGAAAACCTTCATCTAATTTGGGACTTGAAAAAAAACCTTTATCTTCATCTATAATGGGATGGAAGGATTAATTGGTAGCAACCAACATCACAACTCCATCATCTCCGATCATCAAGCTTCATGATTTCCATTAGCTGGAACTGTATTTCATCTCATACCATGTCTTCTAACACCTTTAATACCCCACTGATCCATTCAAGATCAAGAATTAATCCAAACCAAACTAACCAACTCTTTGATACCAGCGTAACAACCACTAGCTCTAATTCGACATGTATCTTCTGTGTTCGTGAAATGATAAGGAAGAAGGTGGCGATGCTGAGTAATACAATCTACAACTTGCCTGGTGCTTCTTCACTTTCAGCGTGTGGACCGTGTGGTAACACTACAGGAAACCCCAGTGAACCTTGACATGGTTTCATAATCTGAGGGCCAGAGAGATATAAGTTCCCAATAAAACTGCAGAAAACATAAGTTCATAGCTTGACTTTTAGGTTCTCACGTGTAATTTACCAGTGATCACTGATCAGAGCCAAAATTGCAACATAGGTCTGAGTCATTTTAACAGCATCTAGAGTTTGAAAAGACATGATATAGAATCATAGTTATATTTGTAGGCAACCATATAGGATAACTTACGAGTTCCCAATAAAACTGCAGAAAACATAAGTTCATAGCTTGACTTTTAGGTTCTCACATGTAATTTACCAGTGATCAGAGCCAAAATTGCAACACAGGTCTGATTCACTTCTGAGTCATTTTTAACAGCATCTAGAGTTTGAAACGACATGATATAGCATCATAGTTATATTTGTAGGTAACAACATAGGATAACTTACGAGTTCTTCCTGAAAGTGCTTAGTACTCCAACATCCGGAATAGCACCAGAAAAAAAGTCAGTCGATAGGTTTCTGAGATACATTACACGGTTAAGTACACATCAGATTTTATTGCACCACTATTAGCAAACTAAACAACGTTGAACTTACAGAAAGTGCAATTGTCTGAGATAACCAATAGAAGATGGAATGGTTCCCTTGAGCGAATTGCTCGATAAGTCTCTGCATTCAAAATTCAACAAATTTGGTAAAAGGGGCAGACGATATCATATTCACAAATATAGATTAAGTTAACTACTATATCGTGAACAAGTAAATCACCAACTCAATTGCTCGATAGGTCTGAGAACAAGTAAATCACCAACTCAATTTAATATGTAACAAATGAGTAGACAAAAGTTGAAGGCCTTACAATATCGTGAGGTAAGAAAGTTTTCCAAGTTCTGGCGGTATGCTTCCTTGAAGATAATTACCTCTCAAGTACCTACAGAAGGCATACAATTATATACACAATACAGTGAAAATCTTCGGTAAAACTAAACAAATGTGGTAAGCCCCAATTTTTGGTTTCACACCAACATTGATCTAAGTTTTTTGCAATTAGCAATTTCAGAAGGAATGAACCCATGCAAGCTATTTTGATGAAGTGCCCTGCAAACAAATTGCACCAAATTACATCTTAAATACAGCATACAAAAAATCAAAAAATAAATAAATGTCTTTTGATTTTGGGGGACTTACAATCTCTGCAAACTGCTGAGCTTTCCAATGCTTGAAGATATGATGCCTCCGAGTTGCATGTAAGGAAGGTTTCTGAATAACCCCAAACATAGAAAACTTCAGAAAAATGGAGACTGAGATTTAAAAAAAAATGAATAAAAGAAAAGAAAAAGGGTAGGGTTTTGAGATCGAATACATAATGCTGACTCTGCTGCCGTTATGGTTGCAGGTGATACCCTTCCAACCACAAGGAGAATCATCAGAAAGTCTCCAGTTATTGAGAAACCCTTTAGTATGATTGAAAGATCTTTTGATCTCCAACAATGTAATACCTGAATAAATCACAGATTTTAGTTAAACATAACAAAAACAAAATGAAAACAAGGAAAAAGAGAGTAATTTAACAGTGGGTCTTTTTCTTGGTTTACCATCTTCAGTGAGAGCTAAAGAACAAGTGCTTAAAAGGGTTATTGTTGAAAACACCCAAATCAATATTAACCCCATGCTCATTTCTTAAAATCTTTAAGAGATTTCTTCAAATGGCTAGAGATAGAGAGGGAGAGAGATGGGCACTGACTGTGATCCTGTTAAGATCTTAGGTTTTTTCTTAACATTTGCTTGTGTTGGATTTTGAGACTTGAAAGAGAGAGGGAGAGAGAGAGTGTTGAAAGTTGAGAAGTGGGAAGTGGTACTACTATTAGACTTCCAGACCACTATACGACATAAGTATAGCCGTTGTTCAATTTTAATTTTCAAAATTAAAAAGTTACTCATATTTTTTCGATATACGGAATACTTTCTTTCTGCAATGGCGGATCACCGTCTATCAAATTTTTGAAAACATAATCTTTTTTTCAGTACTAACCTTTAATTTTATGGTTTGAAATCTCATCTAATGGTGGTAAGTAATGGCCCCACAGTCTAAATTTTTGTTTTTTTGAAGCATATCCGAAGCTCCGCAGTCTAATTTGTGTACACCATCATATCTATCTCTTCTTTGATGATATGCAGCATGAAAAGCTCAACACTTTTATATGTTCATTCAAACTTCTTCAAACAGTAAGATGCTGGAACCCACGGTATTTTCAAAAAAATTCAAACTATATTGATTAAGAAGGTTAATTTAGGGGCTTCCACATTTATAGAGGGGCTCCAATGTTAGACAGGGTGATCTAAAAATGCGTTAAGGGTTGTTTCAGGAGCTCCAATCTCATATATTAAATGTCCATATTACCCTTCTATCAATTAAAAAGTCTAATTTGCACTTCAATCAATTAAAACCTAAATAAAACAAAACCTTACAAAATTTCAATTCCAAATCAAAACTTTTCTCTTTCCCTCCATATCTCCTCCTTCTCCATTTCAACCAAATTTCTACATCGAATCAATTAATTGACGATTCGAAAATTTCTTCGTCGATTAAACACTAAAGTTCGTGATGAAGAATCCTACTAAAGGTGTAGAAGGTATTAGTGATGACAATCAAAACTAAACAACCTAATGAAAAATTTGAAGAACAAATCGGGTTACAGAAAAATTTACGGTTGGGTTCGATTGGAAAACCCGACCGTAACTGGTTTGTTCTTCATTTTATGGTTGGGTTATTAAACAAACCCAACCGTAAAGTTAAAGGTAGGAGATGAAGATGAAATTTTACGGTTGGGTTCGATTCTGAACCCAACCGTAAAAAAATTTGCACTAATTTTTTTTTGAATTTTACGGTTGGGTTCGATTGGAAAATCCAACCGTAAATTCTTCTTGTTAGTTAAAAAAAATTGTTGAGGATTATTTACGGTTGGGTTATTAAACAAACTCAACCGTAAATCTTTTTGGATTTTTTTTTGTATTTCACCGTTTTGATCATAACTCCCTCATACGATGTCCGATTGACCTTATTTTTTTTGGGTTGGCTTCGTCTTTCAATTCTCTACAAGATAGAAATGAAAAAAATCTTCAAATCTATTCATCTAATTTTACGGTTGGGTTTGAAGATTAGTTACGGTTGGGTTCTATGCTAAAACTCAACCGTAAAATTTATACGAGTGATTGTTTATTACGGTTGGGTTCTAGGATGAAAACCTAACCGTAATTGTGAGTTACGGTTGGGTCCGATGCTTAAATCCAACCGTAAAACTGTTACGATTTGGTGTTCACCCATGTTTCTTCTGTTTACGGTTGGGTTCGACATAAAAACCCAACCGAAAAATTCTTTGAATAAAAAAAAATCATCTTCTCATACGTAATTTCATCCAATTTGAGCCATTAAAAGACTAAGAGTTTAAGTTAGATGTATCACAGGCTCTGGTTGATTGAATCAAAATCTAGGGTTTTTAAAAAAACCATACAAAATTATCTTACATTTCTTCTAATTTTTTTCTTCCCCCAAAACCAAAAAGGAAAAAAATTGAATTGATTTGATTAAGTTTAAGATTATTTTCGATTAATCATGATTAGCTTAATCTATTAGCTAATTAGTTTTACCAACTAATCAGGGGCATTTTAGCTATTATAAAAATATGATGAATAAGGGGTTTTTGAATTTTACTTTAAATGTCTCTATTTCGTCTTATTATAGGAGCCCCTCTACAAACGTGGGAGCCCCTAAATTAGCCTTCTTGATTAAACAATGTTTAACAAAGAGATAAACATACGCTACTTTGGAATGTGTTGAACAAGAACCGGTCATATGATATGACTGACTGGACGTACAAGAGTGTTTACTCATACTGTATTAACTATGAAGAAGTGGCCGTAAAAGGTTACTCTATACAAGTAGTAGTAACTCACTGTGTTTTTACAAGCAATTAGCAAGAGGTTATTCTTGCATCAATTCGGCGTAATGAAGTTACAACTCGACACACAAAAGGAACTAGTCATGCTAAAAAAAATGGCTTTATGTATTGATGTTTTACAACTGAATTTTGGTTGATAAGTACTCACTGTGTCTGACTGTGAGATGTCCAGACTGATACTCCCATTTCTAATCTGTTTCATCTTCTGGTTAATGGTGATGGATGACGAGATTACTCTTTTTTTTTTAAATGAATGATGAGATTACTCTTGTATTCCTCTTAGTTAATTACAGTATGTTTACATGTGTCTTCAAGAGATGATTAGGAGATTATTCTCGTGGCCGTTACTGTTTACAATGGGTCGCAATGGATCAGTCCTCCACTCACCGTCAACAATAAACTTGAACTGCAATTACAGAGGTTTTAGATTTATTTAGTAGTGAATTCATGTTGAAAAGCTGTAAGATCCATGACCAAAAGGAAATCATCATTACCTCATATCGACCAGGGTACAGCTTTAGGGACAAAGAGAAGATACCCGAACTCGACTTTTCCATCTTTCTCTGCAAAGACATGCCACAAGTTTGATGCTTTACTTACAAACAACAAGCAACCTAAATGATTTTAGCGATAGAAAGGGAACCCCAAACATATACAAATTGATGTTATAATTGGACTACCCCTAGATAATAAGGATCCTAATTAATAAATCGTCACACCAGGATGAAAGAACTGGATACCTGGCTACTCCATCCATCAAACGACCCGGTTAAAAGAACCTTCGAACCTGAATTAGGCCAAACTATGCAGGCAGACCTGAGATGGAAAAGAGCCTTTCGCGCCTCATCAATCTTTTTCTGTTTCACTTCCACAATATTCCGTGCTTCACTGCAAAAGGGTGTTCAACGTATTATTGACTTACATCAATATATATGAAAGGTAGGGACATAAAAATGTCAGGGAATTGTACTTACATGATTGCCAGACTCATCCTTCCCTCTAATACTGCAAGTTTTGCACGTGTTGACCGCAGTTTATCTCGGGCTCTCATGATTTCAGTCTCTTGAAACTCCCAGGCATCAGAAAGCTCATGCGTCCCTTCTGGCAATTTCCTGCTACCCTGACAAAGAATATGAAGAATAATGTGCATTACATAAGAATACACAACACTTTCAAATGTTTACACATAACTGCTCTTCTAAGTATTCGCCTTTTTGTTTACTAAAAGAAACACCCTGAGCTCGGATGATTTAATTCTTTTCATTCCTACGAGACTGTAACTATAGATATATTTACAACTATGAACATAGCCAACCGAGCCTTATGAAAATGTAAACATGGACATTGATGGTTCACCTCATTTGAAACAACTATATCAGTTAGTTCACTTCTAGAACTTAGTATGCTCAGTGCAGAAGAAAGCTCTAACTGAAGGTGCTGAAGATGAGATCGGATCTGCTTTTCATCGAAATCTTTACTTCCATAGTCTGTGGTCATTATGTTTCTCACTACCATCACATCATCTCCCTGGACATGTTCTCTGCCTTCAGCAGCTGCGACATGTAAACAGAAGAAGAGTTTAACAGCCACATGAGTTATCACATAAAAATAGAATAGAAATCCCACCAAAAATGTATACCTCTTGTTTCAATTTCTGAAAGACCTTTCGTTTGGGTACCCCAAGCTCTCATGTCTGATTGAAGTGAGGTGCACATGCTATCAAGACCGGTGAAAGACCCTTTCCAAGAATCTGTGCCCTTGGAATCATCCAGTATGTCATTCGAAGAGGTCACTGGCATTGATCTGCTTCCTCTATCATGACTAGAACCTGTTTGGCTCAATTGTCAGAGAAGTATCTTAGTTCCCAGTCTGGATTAACTAGAAGAATAATGGTACAAGGAAAAAACAACAAAAACCAAAAAGGTAATGCTACACGGCAACTCTTAACACTAATATTTGCTGATCTCTTAGAAAAGACTTAGAAAAGACTTAGTCACTCTACTAATGTCACCCTTTAATCAAGAAGTTCCGATGAAACCCATCCAAATGAGGTCAGCTAAGATGAAAAATCACCCAAAAAAGACATACTGAGAAGCCGAAGGAACATGGCAGTTGCAGTTGAAATCAGAACTTTCACTATTACAAGGAAAACCTGACTATAGGACATCTCGGAAATGGTAAAACACATATGAAATTTTAAGAACTGATTCGTATTAGCGTTCTACTGTATCCACTAAAACAAGTTAGAGTTCTACTGTATCCACTAAAACAAGTTAGAGTTCTACTGTACTATCAACCAAAAGACCAGGAATTGCATATATACACACCATGGGTTAAACTTAAAGAACATACAGCTTAAAGCAATTGAAGTTTATGAAAAAACAAGGATATATTCTAATTATCTAATCAACTATTTCAAGAATCGTAAAGCAAATAGGACCATAATAATAATAATATGAAATTACATTCATTATATAACAAATTCCACAAGCACAACAAATCAAAAACAAGGGCTTCACTACCACCCCTCCCTATTTTCGAAATCATAAAATCAAGTAAATTCCAACTTACCATTTGAGACTATTTGTTTCAGATCATGGTTCTTGACATGAGCAGTACCAATCCCATAAGCCAAAACCCGTTCTCTGTCCAATCTACTCAAAATACCTTCAATCCCAGACTCATTCTCTACTTCCATTTGCCTATGCAAACAAGAAATACATTTATCAATTTACAAGAATAAGTGACCAAACCCTAAAATTGTTACAAAAAAGCAAGAAACGAATTAAAAAAATTACTCACATTGCTCTTCCAGAAGTACCAACTTCATCAATCCCACTCAAAGAATCATTCTCTTCACCTCTATCAAATCTTTGTTGAAACATTCTACAATCATTTTCCAAAACCCCATCACCAAAAATTTCTTCATTATCTTGTATTAAAACTTCTTCATTTTCTTGAATATCCAAATCCCAACCTAAAGAAAGCCAACCCCTTTTTTTTTCAATAGCTTCAACTAAATTATTTCTCTCACTTTCAATCAGATCTTTCTTAGTAGGAAACACATTAGGATTCTTAGAATTTCTCATAAATTCTAAGATTTCTTTTTCCAAATTTGTATCATCACCATCGTTTCTTTCCAAACCCTCGCATTTAATCTTAAAAAGAATAGACCTAGAATTAGCACCATTACCTCTCTTAAGCAAAAGAAGAGTATTTCCAAACCCCAATGAACCAATGGGTTTCATTAAATCAAGATTTAGAGATAAAGATTGTTGTTTTCTTGTTAAAGAATGAGGAGAGAAGAAGAAGGATGTAGTGAAATTAGTTCTTATTATTAGGGTAGACATTATTTCTGCATTTTCTTCTTCAAAATCAGAAAAAAAAATTTACTGAGGTTTTTAAGAGCAAACGAGAAGTGGATTTTGCGTAAGATTCTATGTTTGGAACAGAAGAAAAAGAACTTTCAAGTAACGAACAAAACTAAGATTAATTTGGGTAAACAAAAAGTGGAAATTTGTAGTCGTTAAACCGTTAAGGGCAACTCCAACGGTACGAGTATACCAAATACCAAAGAGTAAAAACATTTACTCATTTTTCATTTTTTACACAACGGTTTTGTGAGTAAATATGATTGCACGTCGTTTTAATTAGACGTCTGTTATAAAACGCTATTTTAAAAGAACGTTAGGTGACACGGACGTTTCTATAGTGGGACGTATGTCGTTGGACGCACATTTGGGTGAGCGTTTCATATTCTGGAACCAGACGCACTTATAAATAAGCGTTTGCATTCTCGTACGCTTCCTTAATCAAACGTATGTTTAACGTCCATACTAATGGACGTTTAGTGATATACGATGTGCCTAAAAGACGCCTGAATGCCAGAAGCCCCTTTATAATAGCGCTTAGTATTGAAACGTCCACCAACAGAAGCGTGAGCTGAGTTTCCTGTTCACCTAAAGAAGCGTAATGAAGCACGTCCACCAGTGTAAGCGTTAATAAGATTGGTGCTCCGGCGCTTTCCTAAGAGAGCTTCTGGTGCTCCGGCGGTATCCTAAGAGAGCGCCTGTTATCAGACGTCTTTTTAATATAACGTATTATATACAGACGTTATTTCAGTAGAACGTTTTAACCAGACGCTCATTTGGCTTGCGTTTCTTCTGCCAGCGTTCTCCTAGTGAAGCGTTACTTCATACGCATTCTTTGTGAGCGTCTCATCAAACGCTTTTCAGGCATTGCGTCCGTGTTTTGAAACGCTTTCTTAACGAAGCGTTTTTTGTTAACGCATATTTACAAGAGCGTGCGACTATATATATGTTTCAGAGTAAAACTGCTCTGGTACTGTACATATAGTCGTCCAAAACCCAAATATAATCGCCTGTTGCGCTTGAATTTAGGCGACCAAAGAGTAAATGTAATCTTTACTCTTTGGTCCCCTCGTCCGTTGGAGTTGCCCTAAGGAATCTAAACATGTACTCCAAGGTAGTGGTAAAAAAACTCGTTAGGTTTAACGAAGCATCTGAGGCCAAGCGCACATATGGCTTGGCTATAGCTATAATCTAGTCAAAAATAAATATTATATTATGGGGTACAACTTGACTATAATATGATTTAAAGTTTTAGTTTAGCTAAAAGTGATCTTATCCTAATTATAGCTATAGAGATGGATACTAGATATCCGTCAGAAAAATGCACTTTATAGATACCCTGTATCCGTCTCAGGGGTTGGACGGATCCTTGGTATCTGTCACAATTTTGACGAATCCTGGGAATCTGTCTCGAGAATTATATTTGTTTGACCTTTTTTTTTTCCTTACACCTCTCTCACACCCGATCTTGGGCATCCATCACCATTAACAGTTTTATGTTCTCCACCCTCGAATCCCAATGAATATTTTTCAATTATTTTAAAAAAAATTTCTCTATATATAACATCTTTCTCTTCTCAAATCACACCAAATCAATTTTTTTTAACTTGATTTCCTATACAACTCAAAATCTCTTCTCTTAATTTAGTTCAATATAGTTAATAACTTTGTTCAAAAAAAAGATAATGATCTTACAAATGCTTTTGTTTCAGTGAGTTGCGATGAAATCATTGGTTCTCAACAAGCATTGGCTATATTTTGGGAACGTATTCACGATATCTTTGTATCTTTTAATGGAAATGCAATAATAGGGACCCAAGTTCCTTAAAAACAAAGATTAAAGCTATCAAAAAAGACGTGAGAGAATTCGTGTCGATTCTTAACGTTATATATTGTCAAACTAAAAGCGGTGCTTCATACGAAGATCTGTAAGTTGTATAATTGAATCAAGTTATTTCCGATTTGTGATATTTAATAATTAACTGATTGTTTTAACTCCAATGCTTTAGACACGATCTGGTCGGGAGCAATTTCAAACCCAAATAGGGTAACTATTTAAATATGATGCTAGTTATGAAATTATGAAAGATCATCTTCCTGGGTATGATTATCAACTCACCGTCGAACAAAACAATGCTTTGTTCAATAAGCATTCAGAATTTACAGTTGCAAAAAACGACACGAAAGTACTACCTAATGGAGAGATAATCATAACTTGTTCTGGTCCATAGGTACCAAAAATGCTAAAATTATGTTCTCATTCCCATAAATGTATAATAACTTGTTCCTTACACGTCTCCAAAGGTTATTTATCTACTTATCTCCTACTTGACTTGACAAGACTAAAACTGCAAAGACATCGACCCATTGCATGTCTCCTATTGTGAATGACCATACGGTAAAAGACTAGACACTACAAAAATCAGCACAGCATGTCTCCCATTATGAATGACCACACGATAAAAGACTAGACCCTACAAAAATCATCCTTGCATGTCGACTATTGTTAATTTCGATGTTCACCTTATGAGTCATTTTTTCCCCTTTCATGTTCAAAGTGTTGGCAACCATTTCAACGTTCTATCTCTATAAATACAACATTCCTTGCTCAATATAACACACAACAAAATATCAACTTCCCATACCCATTTGTTTTTCATCTTTCATATTTTATAATCTTCACTATTCGCAGTACTAATGACTACTTATACTGAAGAACAAGATCAAAACCTTGTCTGGTCTTACTATTATGCTACACAACTGCAGCCCGTCGGAGTTCAATTATCACCAGCGTCATTCTGGACCCAGTTGCTACATATGTTTAATGGGATTGATGGGAACCCAAACAATCGTACCATCACCTCGATCAGAAGTCGGTTCTCCATTATCAAAAATAATGTGCAAAGGTTAGTGGTAATACAAATACCACTATATCAAACAAGGGCGTCATGGATGACAGACCAAATGATTGTAAGTCTTTACGTATTTAATTGGATTTTATTCTAAATTGTATTTTCCAATAACATACTTATTGAATATATTTTTGGTTGTTTATTGTATTTGGAAGCTTCCCGTATTCCATATCTTGCACAATATGGAACGATATTCCGTTTTAATCATTGCTACTCAACATAATAGACATCTTTCCTCATATGAACCCGACACAGATAGCATGAGAACCAACCGCTCCTAATTCTGACAACAAGGAATAACATGTTTGATTATAGGTTTTGTGGGTATATCTCTTTGTAAACCATCACGAGACAAAACTCATCCATTGGGGCCACCTTGTGGTTTAAAGGCTTGTTGCACGTGCTAAGTACATCCGCGACTCCTGTGAAAAAGAGATATCTTAACATCTAGTGATGTAATATTGTTTTGAATAATTGATGTTGGTAATTTATGCTACTTTCGTTATTTTATTCATTGCAAAATAAATCACGCCGGTTGAAGTACAGATAACGAAAGCAAATTACAATACTTAATTAAAACCCTAATTCACTTTCATGGAAACACTATTACACTTAGCATGTGTAACAAGTCTTTAAACCACCAAACGACTCAGGTGGACGAGTTGTGTCTTGTGAGGGTTTACAAAGACATGTACCCCCAAAACTTGTTATAATCAAACTTATTCTTCATCGGAATCAACTTTAAATGTATGGTTTTTCATGAATTTAAGTATATCAGAAAACTTTGTATTTAAAAACTGATAACACACATCAAATTTAAATTGTTTGACTTTTTGTTCATTGTACTTCATTTTTGCTAGTCTCTTCTGCAACATTCAAACACTAAAATTAGTAAACTTCTATTTGAAAGAAACATAAAGTAATATTTAAGTAAGTAAAAAGAAAAGAAAAAAATTACAAGTCGATTATGGGTCATTTCTTCAGGACAACTGCAGTTGTTATAAATAGTTGATTGGAGGACGATAAACTACGTAACTTCTTCCTGTATTATAACATGTTTATCCCTTATGTTATCCAGTGTTCTTTGTCGAGAATTGCCAAAGTCAACTTTGTAGTAAAGTAATACTAGGTTCCAGAAGGCTTCATATGGTAAAGCTGGTTTCCAAGCGGGAAGACGAGATTGCTGGGTGATCCAAGTTTTGCAAATAAATAAATCTTCTGGCGGATCAAACCTAGCCATAACAATTTTGAAGATGTTGTTTTTAACTAAAAGTGAAGTGGATGTGAAAAACAAGTGGATGTTTGGTGTTGAAGAAGTAAAGAATATATGAAGATTGAAGTGAAGAAGATGTGAATTTATAGGGATATTTGGAAAGGAGCGCGTCAAAAGTAATGTTTTTGAAAAACATATCCGTTAAGGTCCAATGACTCATCTACTAGAGTCGTTAATATTTGATCAACCACAATCGAACCTAAATAAATAAAATTAAGTCAAACTTTACATTCATTCAAACTTAAAACTGCAAAATGATAAAAAAAACTATATTTCATTTAAGGTTCGTTCAAGTCTGCACTTTCATATCCATCTCCATATCCATCATAATGTTCGTCTTCAGACTCATCGTAATCTTCATCTTCATCGGAATCAATGTATTCTTCCTCTGCGTATCCATCTTCATAAGCAGGTTCATCTACGTTCTCAAACCCATCTGGAACATGTTCATAATATTGAAGTCCACCATCATTTGGACCTTGACCATAATAATCAAATACACCTTCTTCAGTTTGACCAGGATATTCTTCTTCTTCTAATGAGTATGTACCGTCAGATTCTCTTGTGATGAAGGTACTTGTACATATTCCAAATCTAATCCCTCCAAAATTTAACCTCTATCTGGTTGTATTAGGTTTACTACTCCTCTACTAGGACACAATCTAATATGCGCAACAAGATCAGTCCTTAACTGTAGGTGTAATTGAAGGTTTTTAAGAGTTGCAACAAAAACATGATGATTATTAATAGGCTCCGGTATTTGAACAAGAACAACTGTAGCCCATTCCCTATCCCGATACCGGGTATGCGTCTGGCCAAGTCAACCAGTCTCGCACTATGCTGACGGATATCAGGTATCCGTCTCAACAAGCCAAGCCATATCTTTCCCCCATAATGGGACTTTTTGGACCCCTCCATAGCTTGGCTATAACTTAGCTATATCCAAGCCACAACCCAAACCATAATGCTTGGACTGAGGGAGGATCTATTAGAGCAAGTTTAGTGGGTACAGGCAAATTTGGCTATTTTCTATGCCAGGTGATAGGAAAATCTATTTTCTGGTAGTGGAAAATTTGTATATCGGCTGAACCTGAATCGATCAGGGTAACTTGGGACAGTCCCAACAGCCAAAAAACGGTTATATTTCCAAACACTATAAATACAACTCTTATTCAACTTCTCTACTCACACCAAAATCAATCTTCTCTACACATTTCTCCATAAAAAACTCTTTTGTAATTCATATTTTTCTTCTCTAAATTTTTTCAAAACTACCATGTCCCAGTCTCAAGATATTAGTTGAACAAGAAATATAAAACAACCTAAGAATAGGCATAATCAACCTCTACCGACTCAATAAGAAGTTTCGGGTGAAGAGAACAATCCCAATCTACTTTCCAGTCGAGAATTAGCCGCGACTCAAGGTCATATGTCTACAAGAACAGAGCGAGATATTGTGCATCAAAAACCAAGAGGCAGTTGGTATGAAGTTAACAAAGTTTATGCAAAACTTACTCCTGGTGCTAAAATTTTTGTCAATAGATTTCCTTGGATGACTTTGTACCATATAAATACGAAAAAAACATTCGAACAAATTGGTGTCTACGTTGGTGGAACGTTGGTAGTATACTACACACACGTTTCATTTTATAGACTTTGAAATAGGTATGTTATATATTTTTATTAATAATTTTTATGCAATCAATACGATTCATATATGAAATTAACAATTTTAATATTTTTACAGAAATAACACCATTAGATTTGTATTTCCTACTTGGGATACCTTGCGTTCGGGGAGATGATGTTCCATTTGACTAAGAAAGTTGGTTGAATGAAGACCGATATAAAGATGAACTTTCGTTGTACTTTAATGTAACAGAAACAAGCAAGCATAAGGTCTTAAGAAGTGGTGGGAATTCCTAATGTCGGTTTAAAGAAATTTATAGTCAACCAATTACAGGTGATATTGATTCAGAAAAAATGACCCTAACAACAATACACAAATTACCAACATTTTTATTTTGTGGTTACTTGGTTCATGTTTTTTTCCCAAATCAAAAATAGTGCTCAAGTAGGATGGCTAGAGGCGTTGCGAGATATAGAAAAGGATGGGGGTCCGGTATATTAGCCGAGTTGTATGTTAGTATCGATATTGCATGCTTGGGTTCTTCAAGCATCGAAGGCCTATGGGGCCTCCTTGAGGTAAATATGATAATAAATTCCTTTGGCTTTAAATAAGTTTACAAATATTTAGAAAGTCAAACTAATTGTATATTGTTTACTTCAGCTTTGGTGTTATGCATGTACCAATATTAGTCTACCAAGACTTCATGACTACACTAGAATGTTTTTCCCAATTTGGGTAAAATATGATGGCGGTAACTGGCAAAGGATTCAAAATATCACCGAGCGAGATAATTTGCATATATGGAGATACCAAATGCAACTTAGGACCAAACGTAATGTTACTTGGATGTCATACGGGGATTATGAGGATTTCAGTCGTGATGTAGCCCAAGGGATCAAAGATTTTTCACTCCAGCGCATGTTGTTCTTCAGTCAACTTAGGAATATTTGTGTTTATTATTTTGGGGGAAGATGTGCTAGACAGTTAGTTGGTGGAGGTGGTGTGCTAAATAATCTTCGACATGCCACCGTCCTTGGATCGAATTACACAAGACTGAAAATAAAGGGATGGAGAAGGTATGATACATTATTCAACTCTTGTGACGAAGACCGATACGATAAATGGTATAAATCGGTTAGATAACCGATAATTGGTACAAAAGTTTTAAACATCTAGGGGCTGGATATATTGCGGTATTAGGTAAAGCATTACCATTCTTGGATGTTCCAACATGACCACCACCATTGATTCCAACTTTTACCATTTATCCTTCGGCATGAGCTTCTTCTTCATCTACCCCTTCAAGAGGACCTTATAGACCTTCTTCTTCATCGGTTGGGTCTTATTTTCCAGATTTGAGTTGGGAGCTAGAGACTTATAATCTCCAAGGAGAGCATCAGATACTTCCAATTGTCTCGAAAGGTTTGGACCTCCCTAATTCTTATACAGGCACATCGGCCACTTATGAATAATTGATAAAACAATTGAATCAAATAGAGTTAAGAGATTTAAGAGATTTGGAAACTAGACGTCTGTACAACCAACACTTGCGTGCAATGACGGAGTCCATGAACTTTAGTCCAAATTCCTCTCACCTTTATGTTTGTACCTAGAAATTGCTCCTAGGCAAAACAATGTACTGTTGAAGTACTTTTTAGGTCCGAAGATCAAAATCGTATAAAAAAAATCCAAACAAGTTGGATATCTGTATTTGTTCTGCTTCAGTTACAAAGAGAGGAGATGGGTTGATGTTAGGGGAGGGAAGCAAAGGAAATTGAAGGAATTGTGTGTTGAATTGTGAATAAATAGCAGAGATAGTGAGAATGATTTTCTATGTCTTCTCGGTTCTGTCTTGTTTTGCAAATTGGCTAAGCAGCCTATTCATAATGATTTTATACCACACATTTTCCTTGTAAATTAGTGGAAGTTGTGGGGATATGGATACGTGGAGGTTGTGGGAATAACCGTCCACTTTCTCTTGGCAAGTTTCTGGAAACTTCTAGACCATACTCCATTATCTCTTCAACCACTCTAACTTACCACTTACTTTGTAACTTCCTTGTCATGGGGTATTGCTACGCCCATGTTGTTGTAACCGCCAGACCAAACCCTATGTAATATGTTTTTGATGTCTCGTAAGAGTTGGTGGAGTGATGGCTTCAAATCCATGATTCTTGTTGTAAAATGCTTCTAGTGGATTTTATACCAATTTTGTTGTAATAATGGCTTAAGTAATGGTGCTAACTACGAAGAATGGTGCTAGCATGAGTAAAAGAATGACCCGGCAACAACGGAGCTTGGTGCGGAAGCAACAGAGCGTGGGTGCAGCAGTTTCGGAGCTTGGGCGTAATAGTAACGGAGCTTGGGCACAACAGTGGAGTATGGCGCGACGCAACGGAGAGTGGGCGCAACAGTGAGTGCGGGCTAGACAGTGGAGCGTGGGCGTGGCAGGAGCGCTAGCGCTCCTGGCAGCTGTGGCCCATCTCCCTTAGTGTTTCAGCCAGCACTTCTCTGTGACTTCGTGACTTTGGTTGACTTTTTTTTCTAGTTAAGTTTATTTTTTTTGTAGTCTTTATTACTTTGACACACCTGTGTTGGAGGCATGGCAAGGGATTACTAAAGCTGGTGTGTTTTAGAAATAATGGTAAAAGATTCGATACTCAGACTTGTAAAGATTTGATTTTTAAACCTAATTTTAAATACTAAAAATAAAGAAGATTAAAGTAAAATTAATTTCAAATTATGGAAAGAATTGAGACTAAGGATTCCACCATTAGCCAATTTTTCAAGTGATTTAGCATTAATAATTATCTTGCAATTCATATATTCAATTCATTCAAATTGTTGCCAAAGTTAGATTTTCAAAATAATAATTGTAAATCAAAAGTATGAGACATCAAAAGCTCTAAACTAAGCATGACCCATCAAAAGAAAACACAACTAATTGATAAAAATCATTTTTTCAAATTTAATTCAAAGCAAATAATCATAAAAGAATTGCAAAAAATTAATAAAATAAGAATTACCACTTTGTTATTGGAAAAATAGCTTCCTCCATCGCCCCAGTGATGGTGTTTAGTCCATCTTATTGGAAACACTCTCAAAATAATTGTTCATAGATCAAAAAGTGTTTACAAAGAAGAAATAAAAATAACACAGAAGGTTTGATACGATTATAAAAGTTGCAGACTATGTTCTCTGTGTGGCTGAATAGAATAGAAAACACTAACAATAAAGTACGGTTCCTGGACGCTGAAAGAATATGAAACAATACGCAACAGTTTCAGAGACACTTTCTTTTCTGTGATTTTCTGCACTTCTTCTTCTTCGAGAGAGTATTTTTTGTTCTTCTGAATTTTTTTCTCTGCCTCCAGATGCGATTTTTGTTCTTCCTCTTTTCTTTATATAGGATTACTAAACCATAATAACCCTTATTAACCGATAAGGACCCAAAAAATTAATCCAAAACAAATTGGAATTTGTGTTGATATGAAACAGAGAAGAACTCTCTTTTTCGTCTCTCTCACTCGATTTCCACCCATGAATCACGGCAAGCAACACTCATAAGTGACGTGTTTCGATATATTTTGATTGCTTAATCACTTTGAGATATAAAACAACTTCCTAACTCCCTTAAAACTCGATTTCAAACAACTCAGTTTCACTTTTTTACGTGAAGAAGTTTCTTCCCTGAATTATCGGGAATTGCTATTTTTTCTCAATTCCAACTCAGGTAGCAATCCCAGTGATCGTCATGACTCATAACAAATCAAAAATGTTTAGAAAATCCAGCAAAATCTCGTCTCAAACCAACTCAGAAATTCTTCCACGCATGAAGAATTTTTCCCACTATTTTTGAGTTTTGAATTTAAAGAAGGGTTGCCTTTATCAATTTTCTGGGTTCCCTTAGTAATTTTCATGGGTGCCTTTATCAATTTTCCCGGGTGCCTTTATCATTTTTTTTGAGCCGATTTTTCCATAAATATTTATTTTTCAAAAATACCTACAAAGACATAAAAACCCATAATAAGTACAAAATCAAACACTAGTAAAATAGAGAATTGAGCACAATTTAGACCCAAAATGTGTCTATCAAATACCCCCAAACTTACTATTTGCTAGTCCTCGATCAAATCTAATCTAGAAATAAAATCCTAACTCACTTTCGCAGGAATAACGATTACATTTAGCATATGTAATAAGTCTTTAAACCCCTAGGTGTCCCTAGTGGACGAGTTTTGTCTCGTGAGGGTTTACAAGAGGTATACCCATAAAACCTTTACTCCAAACCCTAGCTACCTGTGGACGATTGAGGATAGACACTAAATAAGCTATTTAGTTGGCAAACTAAATTCTTCGACTATGGGAATCATTACCCTATATGAGTCCAATTGTTGTGTACGAGTTTGCACTCAACGTACCAAAATTCATATATAAGAAAACAAAGCTCTTAGATAGTTGTTCAGCCACAATACTCAGAATCTATCAAAGTACAATCACATGAAAATATTTAGAAGATGGATATAGAAAAAATGAAGTTTGCGCATGTTGACTAAGGTGAACGGTGTTTCCTATATCTGTCTGAAGTTCAGTACCAGGATGAATCCTAATGGATTGAGATACGCTTCCACTGGTCTTAATCCTAATACTAATATCGACCCAGCTGGTATATACAAGGGTCAAAGCGATCGATTTATTGAAAATAAAACAATTATAAATGTACTGACAACATGATTGGATCAAATTGAATCAAAGCGCATGGTCCTTATCAGCATCTTACATGATAGTTCTCATGGATCCTGCGTTCCATGCTTGCTTAGGCGACGGAGGCAGAGAGAACACACACATATTGTTATCAAAGTGTCCATACTCGCTTTTTTTTTTAAAATAAGAATGGAGTTTGATCTTAAACACTCCATTTCATCCTGACGGCGATAACAATTCGATACTGGTGCCCCACCAAATCACTTAGAGAAACACACAAATTACAAAAATAAAAACAGAAAGTGATATGGTCGAGATAGACTCCGAGGTATGGTGACAACTATCATGTTATTTCTAACACCTGAAGTCTGTCCTTTTATGAATAGACCATTTAACTGGGCAAACCAATTCCTACAGAAAAAGATTTAAGTTTCCATATACCTAGAATGGTTTAGTGTCATCCTGAATTGTTCATAAGCTTCTAAATTTTGGAGTTTTATTATTGCACTAAAAAGTTTCTCCCTTACCCCCAAACTTAAATCAAACAGTGTCCTCAATGTTTCAAAATAAAAAGCAGTACCAATAGATAAGTAAAAAGAGGAATGAAGAGGTAAGTCAGAACGATAGTACCTGGGTGAAGCATAACAATCCTTCTACGGAGAATAAGACAGGAAAATAAAAACCTAAAAACTAAAATCTACTAATGTACGAAAATAACCCTGATGGTCAATCAGACTAAACATGGTCCTCCAGAAGGACCTCCTCAATATCACCTGTAGGAAAAGGCTCTAAAAATTGTTTTAATCTCTGACCATTAACCTTGAAAGGATTTCTACCATCTTGAGCCTCAATATCAATAGCACCATGAGGAAAAACAGTGCGAACAACAAAAGGATCGGTCCACCGAGAGCGTAACTTCCCAGGAATAGATGCAAACGAGTATCATACAGAAGAACTTTTTGACCTCGAGAAAATGACTTTCTTAAAATATTTCTATCATGCACAAGTTTCATTTTGTTCTTATACTCCCTAGCACTAACATATGCATCTTTCTGAATCTCTTCCAACTCATTGAGCTGGAGCTTCCTGTGAGCTCCTGCCTTGTCAAGTGAACAATTTAACTGCTTTACAGCCCAATATGCTCTATGTTCTAACTCGATGTGCAGGTGAAATTCCTTTCCAAAAACTAGTTGATAAGGTGTCATTCCAATGGGGGTCTTAAACGCAGTACGGTAAGCCCATAAAGCATCAGTAAGCCTCAATGACCAGTCTTTCCTATTAGGATTAAGTGTTTTCTCTAAAATATGCTTAATCTCACTGTTGGTGAAACCTCTACTTGACCACTAGTATGTGGGTGATATTGGGTAGCTACTTTGTGACTAATACCATACTTCTTCATCAAGAGACTAAAAGGTCGGTTATGAAAGTGTGACCCTCCATCATTAATTATAGCTCGTGGTGTACCAAAACGTGCAAATATGTTATCATTCAAAAACTGGACCACAACCTTGTGGTCGTTTGTTTTGCACAAAACCACCTTAACCCATTTTGAGACACAGTCTACAGTGACAAGGATGTAAAAATAAGCAAAAGAATTAGGAAAATGACCCATAAAATCAATGCCCCACACATCAAAGACCTCAGTAACTAAAATAGGGTTCAAAGGCATCATATTTCTACGGGAAATGGTTCATAACTTTTGGCAACGCTCACAAGCAACACAATAATTATGTGTGTCCTTAAACAAAAAAGGCCAGTAGAATCCACACTGCAATATCTTAGAAGCATTCTTCTTAGCACTAAAGTGACCCCCACAAGCATGATCATGATAAAAGGAAATAATACTGGACTGGTCACACTCAGGTATACATCTCCTAATAATCTGGTATGTACAATACTTAAACAAATAAGGATAGTCCCAAAAGAAATGCTTTACCTCGTCTAAAAACCTAGAACGATCTTGTTTACCCCACTGTTGAGGCATTCGACCAGTAACAAGATAGTTCACTATATTCGCAAACCAAGGTAATTGGGAAACAAAGAATAGTTTTTCATCAGGAAAACTATCCCTCACAAGAGGATAATCATCAGGGGAATCCACAACAAGTCTAGAAAAGTGGTCTGCTACTACATGTTTTGCATCCTTTTTGTCTCTAATTTCTAGAGAGAATTCTTGTAACAAAAGGATCCATATAATCAATCTAGGTTTAGTATCCTTCTTAGACATAAGGTACTTCAAAGCAGCATGATCAGTAGAGAATATAACCTTAGAACCTAGGAGATAGGATCTAAGCTTGTCTAAGGCAAAAAAAAAGGCTAACAGTTCCTTCTCTGTGGTGGTGTAGTTCAGTTGGGTATCATTCAGAGTTTTTCTAGCATAGTAAATCACATGAAGTAATTTGTTTTCTCGCTGACCAAAAACAACACCAATAGCATAATCGGAAGCATCACACATTATCTCAAAGGGTAGGTTCCAGTTAGGTGCCTGGACTATGGAGGCGGTAGTGAGTAAGGTATTAAGATTCTCAAAACCCTCTAAACAAGCATCATCAAAGACAAACTTAACATCTTTTGCAAGCAGATTGCAAAGAGGTCTAAAAATCAAGCTAAACTTCTTAATGAATCGACGATAAAAACCTGCATGTCCTAAGAATGACCTAATATCTCGTACAGTTTTGGGAACCTGTAAAGTCTTAATAAGGTCAACTTTGGCTTTTTGTATACCTCTATACCCTTAGAATATTCGATATGCCCTAAAACAATTCCTGATTGAACCATGAAATGTCATTTTTCCCAATTAAGCACTAAATTTTTTTCCTTACACCTAGTCAACACTAATGTTAAGTGATGCAAGCACTCATCAAAAGATGACCCAAAAACTAAAAAATCATCCATAAAGACCTCTAGAAACCGTTATACCATGTCAAAAAATATGTTCATCATACAACGCTAAAAAGTAGTGGGTGAATTACACAACCCGAAAGACATGCGTCTATATGCAAAGGTAGAAAAGGGAGAGGTAAAAGTGGTTTTTTCTTGGTCTTCTGGGCAATAATAATCTGATTATAACCAGAAAAACCATCTAGCAAGCAATAATGGCTATGTACAACTAATCTCTCAAGCATTTGGTCGATGAAAGGAAAGGGAAAGTGGTCATTCCTTGTGACCTTGTTCAATTTTCTATAGTCAATACAAACATGCCACCCTGTGGTCACTCGGGTTGCGATTAACTAATTGTTATCATTCTGGACTACAGTGATACCTGATTTCTTGGGAACAACCTGAACGGGGCTACCCACTTACTGTCTGAAATATAGTATATAATACCCGCATCTAACAACTTAAGCACCTCAGTTCAAACTACTTCTTTCATGTTAGGGTTAAGTCGACGTCGCATCTCCCTAGACAGTTTGGTATCATCTTCTAAATGAATCTGATGCATACAAACAGTAGGTCTTATACCCTTAATGTCTTCTACGGTCCACCCTAAAGATTCCTTACTGTCTTTAAGCACAGTCACTAGCCTACTTTCCTGGTTACTATCCAAGTCGGATGCTACAATCACATGCAAAGTCTCAGATGGGCATAAATACACATACTTCAAAGTATCTGGTAGTTGTTTGAGGTCCAACTTAGGAGGCTCTTCTAGAGAAGAAATTAGGGTAGACTTAGAAACTGGTAGTGGTTCGAACTTAGGTTTCCATCCATTACTAGTTTCTATAAAAGGGGCTGAATCTAACAAAGCATTCACCTCATTAATCACACTATCATCATCAAAAATCAAACCCAAAGTGGACTAGGCATTTCTTTAATGGATCTTCCAACAAAGTTTTTGGTAATGACTCCTGAACTAATGTTCCTATCATGCTCACCTCTTCAATACACGTGTCATCTAGCTCAGGGGGTTTCTTACTAATATTGAAAATATTCAACTCAATAGTCATATTACCAAAAGATAAGTTCATAATACCATTTTGCAGTTAATGTTTGCATTAAATTTAGCTAAAAACGAGCGACCTAATATCACAGGTATCTGATTTTCTGGGTCAGGGACAGGTTGGGTATCAAGGATAACAAAATATACTTGATAAATAAACTTATCGACCTCAATAAGAACATCCTCAATGACACCACGAGGAATTTTCACAGACCTATCAGCTAATTGCAGTGTTATATGAGTAGGTTTCAAATCACCAAGTCCTAGTTGGAGGTACACATGGTACGGAAGTAAGTTCACACTGGCTCCTAAGTCAAGTAACGCTTTCTTAACACGGTAGTTACCTATTGTGCAAGAAATGGTTGGGGACCCTGAGTCTTTGTACTTAGGAGTTGTACTGTTCTAGATAATTGAACTCACATGTCTAACTAAAAAGGCTTTCTTTTTTACACTAAGCTTTCGCTTTGGCGTACACATATCCTTAAGGAACTTGGCATAAGTAGGAATCTGCCTAATTGCATATAATAATGGAAGGTTGATCGTGACTTGCTTAAAAACCTCTAATATGTCATTAAAGTTAGATTCCTTCTTTGTTGGTGCTAACAGTTGCGGGAACGGGGCTTTGGGCACAAAATCTGGCTTATGAGGAATTCCATCGGGCTCTTTAGAGACTTCGTCAGTCTCTTCAGCTACTGGATCATAAGGGTGAACTACAATATGTTCACTATCATGCGTGGTTACCTTGTTATCTACCACTTTACCGTTTCTAAGGGTTCTAATTGCATTCACATGCTTTGATGATTTCTCACCAAAAGATACTTCGTGAACTCCTCTAGGATTGGGGTGTGGTTGACTAGAGAACTTTCCTTTTTCTTTTTTTCTTAAAGACTCAGTGATTTGACCACCCTGGTTTTCTAAATTGGAAATATCCTGACTGTTAACCTGAACATTATTTTGATTTTCTTATAAACTTTGGTTGACTGACTGCTGAATTTTTTTAGTATTCTGAGTTAATAAGGCGAGAGACTCTGCTAAACTCAAGATCGTCTTATCTATCGGATTCTAAAATTGTGCCGGTCCTGAAGGATGATTAGTGTATCCAAAACCTGAGGTAACCTTAGAATTACTAGACTGACCTTGACTCTGGCCCTTGGACCAAGAAAGGTTAGGATGGTTTCTCCAACCAGGGTTATAGGTTTCTGAATAAGGGTAAAAATTCTGATTATTATCAAATATAATGTTATTATAAAGAGCATGGGCTTGCTCTTCAACAGTCTGTCCTTCCAAAAATGACTTGGGCTCAATTCCACAACTAGATTGACTCAGTTCTAAAGCTTCTAACCTTTTTGATATAACCGCTATTTTGGCATCTGATTCAAAAGATCCTTCTACCCCATTGACATTTCCTCTACTTAGAAGAATTGTTTTCTGGGGATCCCTATTATTTTCCCACTACTGGGTTTTTTCGGCGATTTCATTCAAAAATGTCATCGCACCATCGACAGTTTTATTCTCAAACCCACCTGTGAATAAAGACTCAACTATGGTTGTTGTCGAATAATATAAAACCCTCGTGGAGGATATGAACTAGCCTTACTTTTTCTAAACCACGATGAGGACATTGCGATAATAAGTCATTGAACCTTTCCAAATACCTATATAAAGATTCTCCCTCTTGTTGAGCAAATGTGCAAATCTGCTGCCTAATAGATGATGTTTTGTGCCTAGGGAAAAACTTATGTAAAAAGGCAGATGTAAGTTGTTCATAGGTTTCAATTGACTCAGAAGTAAAACTATATAGCCAAGATTTGGCTTTGTCTCTTAGTGAAAAAGGAAACAATCTAAGTTCAATGCTTCATCATCTAGATCCTTAATCCTGATGGTACTACATATTTCCTCAAAATCCCTAACATAGAAATAGGGGTTTTCATTTTCTTTCCCTAAGAAGATTGGGAGCTTCTATAAGGTCCCAGGTTTTAACTCATAGTTTGCTTCAGTTTCAGCTAACTTGATACATGATGGACGAGATGTCCTAGTCGGATGCAACAAAGCTTTTAAAGTTGCCATTGCTGGCACTATCAAAAGACTAAGATTAACTTCTTAACACAGTGTCAAGTTCTCAAAATTGAAATTTCAAAAAACAGGGCCCTCAAAAGAAGAGTCTTCGAGGTCCTAGCTTCCAGGGATAAAACTACTAGGTTTTTCACTAATCAAACGACCTAGAGTGTCTCTTTTCCAAGCTCGCTCATTGATGATTTCAAGTGGTCTTGGCATACACTAAAATAAATAAATCCTAATTGGAAGGGAATTCAAAGCAATCACAAGCAAGACTGACTCAACCAAATCAAACCTACTGAATCTAGCAAACAAAAAGCATGAAGGTTTCACTTAGATTGTTTCTAGACCAGCTTTTATTCTTTCAAAAGGCAACTAGTTACAGTTTTAGAAAACCTCTTAGAACGATCCGAATTAGATTAAGTCGAACAGAAACAAGATAAGCTCTAAGGAGCTTTGATAACCCTGTCTCTTTGGCAACGTTTCCTTGGGTTACAAGGCGGATCTAATCAACTTAAAATAATCTTCCTGAACTTTGAGTTAGGCTAACAGAGTAACCATACAGTCCTTTTGAATGACTTTCCTATAAGCTCGTTACCCTATCGGTCTCTTTATAATCAAAATTTTAAGCTTAGGTTCGCGTTTGGTAACGTGTTCCCAAAGCGGGCAAGAAGGAGACGGTGATTATATCCGAGTCCTTATCTTGTGTAGCCAGTTCTTGCCCTTTACTAGAAAATAATTCCGTATTCAGTTCCTCAACATATATGCATACGAAGGAATACATTGAACCCACTTGCAGGGGATTCATGGGTTGATCGAGTCTTACCTCCCGTACCAGACGGGGGATGAATCGGTCGTATTCGACTCGGGCCACCGACTCCTGTGTCAGTGTACGAACCCGAGGGGCCGAGACAATATAGTAATTGTCGTCCTTCCATGTTGCAGTTTATACTTAAATTACCCTTCCTTAGGGTTTAAAAATAATAATAATGTCCAAAGTCCCAAAATAAAGTCCAAAAGTGTCCAAAAATAAAAGAAAAAAATTACAGGAATAATCGAAGATTTCCTAATACAATTTTCTAATAAGAGAAACAAATAAATCTAACAAATAAAAATAAAATCTAATTAGAAATAAAATTCTTTGTCTTATTTTCCTTTCTTTTAGCTTTAACTTTAATTCCAAGTCTTTAATCAACAAAGTCTTTGGTTCAATTTCCTTTTAATCCAAAATCCACAACCTGTAGCAAAAAGATAAATACCCAAAGAAACGTAAAATAGAACAAAGTAAAAAATAATACTAAAAATAAAAATAAAAACCTAAAAATAAATATAAAACTCTAAACCTAAAGACAAGTCCGCGTCGGCGGCGTCAAAAATTAATGTGTTTTAGAAATAGTGGTAAAAGATTCGATACTCAGACTTGTAAAAATTTGATTTTTAAACCTAATTTTTAATGCTAAAAATAAAGAAGATTAAAGTAAAATTGATTTCAAATTATGGAAAGAACTGAGACTAAGGATTCCACCATTAACCAATTTTTTAAGTGATTTAACATTAATAATTATCTTGCAATTCATATATTCAATTTATTTAAAATATTTCCAAAGTTAGATTTTCAAAATAATAGTTGTAAATCAAAAATATGAGACATCAAAATCTCTAAACTAAACATGATCCATTAAAAGAAAACACAACTAATTGATAAAAATCATTTTTTCAAATTTAATTCAAAGCAAATAATCATAAAAGAATTGTAAAAATTAATAAAATAAGAATTACCACTTTATTATTGGAAAATGGCTTCATCCGTCGCCCCAGTGATGGTGTTTAGCTCATCTTGTTGGAAACACTTTTAAAATAATTGTTCATATCTCAAAAAGTGTTTACAAAGAAGAAATAAAAATAACACAAAAGGTTTGATACGATTATAAATGTTGCAGACTGTATTCTCTGTGTGGCTGAAGAGAATAGAAAACACTAACAATAAAGTACGGTTCCTGGACGCTGAAAGAATATGAAACAATACGCAACAGTTTCAACGACTTTTTTTTTTCTGTAATGATCTGCACTTGTTCTTCTTCCTCAAGAGTTTTTTTTTCTTCTGAATTTTTTTCTCTGCCTCCCGATGCGATTTTTATTCTTCCTCTTTGCTTTATATAGGATTGCTAAACCCTATTAACCCTTATTAACCAATAAGGACCCAAAGAATTAACCAAAACAACTTGGAATTTATGTTGTTCCGAAACAGAAAAGAACTCTCATTTTCGGCTCTCTCACTCGATTTCCACCCATGAATCACGACAAGCAACACTCAAAAGTGACGTGTTTCGATATATTTTGACTGCTTAATCACTTTAAGATATAAAACAACTTCCTAACTCCTTTAAAACTCGATTTCAAACAATTCAGATTTACTTTTTTACGTGAAGAAGTTTCTTCCCTGAATTGTCGGGAATGGCTATTTTTTCTCAATTCCTACTCAGGTAGTAATCCTAGTGATCATCACGACTCATAACAAATCAAAACTGTTGAGAAAATCCAGCTAAATCGCGTCTCAAACCAACTTAGAAACTCTTCCACGCATGAAGAGTTTTTCCCGCCATTTTTGAGTTTTGAATTTAAAGAAGGGGTGTCTTTTTCAATTTTCTGGGTGCCCTTAGTTATTTTTTTGGGTGCCTTTATCAATTTTTTTGAGCCGATTTATCCACAAATATTTATTTCTCAAAAATACTGACAAAGACATAAAAACCCATAATAAGTACAAAATCAAGCACTAGTAAAATAGAGAATTGAACACAATTTAGACACAAAAATGTGTCTATCAAAAGCCTATACTTATTGTTGTCACGACTATTGCCTATATGACATTACTATTGACATTGACTAATGCCATGACCATGACTATGATCTATTTAGGGTTTCTCAGTCTTGTGAGATTTAATTGTTAGCATTTATGCATAACTTTTATGCAGTTCATACAGAACATCTTCAAGAGATTCAGCCGTGGAAGTTTGCAATCTTGAAATTATGCTTGATGCTTGATGCGTCGGAAAACCGACTTTGTTTTACCAGAAGCGCACGGTGTCGAAAGATGTAGACAAGAGCAAATACGGTTCGTTCCCACGAGGAGTTTGGATTAAAATATTTTTTTTTAGGTTTTTTTTATAAAGAATTAAATTAACTAGTGAATTAAAACTATTTAATAAAGTTGGAAAACAATAAGAGGAAAATGTTAAGGTTCCGGGAATCCGTTGTAGATTAGGGTTTAATTGCATTCTTTACATAGGGTCTCGATTTCAAAAAGAATTGTTTGTTCTCAACCTAAAGTAGAATTTCGAAGTACTAAGTATTCGGGGCATAAAGAGTCAAAGAATATTCATAAAACAATTTCCTACAAGGTTTCAACGAGTCCTTCTACTAATCAAACAATGAACTATACGTGGCATAGAACATGAAAAATCATCGAGACGGTAAAACGTTGAGAGAGAGACAAATTAATAATATTTAGTTCATACAGTAAATAACCCTAGTTTCGGAACACAAATAAAACCATCTCTACAAGTTCATCCTTTCGCCCTAACAAGAGAATTAGCCCAACATGGCTTTCTCAAAAGCCATACAAATTAATTAAAAAAAATAAACTAACCCTTTTCAGTGTTCCTCCCGTTAAGTTCTCTACGTCGAAAGCTTAAATCCCAGCGTCAAAAGTACTCTGCCCCTCTTGAAAGTTTCTGTGTCCGGGCGTGAATTTGTTCTCCAAAAGTGTCCAGGCGTCTGTGTATTCTCTTGTATACGTCTGTGAGGGATGTGTCTCTGTATGTGAGGGGTTCATGTATTTATAGATATCACTAGAAGCCTCTATTAGAGAGTTTGAATCTAATTAGGAATCTTGTTACCACCGACTAAGTAACTCTCCGTGTACAACTCAAATCCGTGTACAACACGGCTGAGTTCTCTTCTTTCCCTGGCTTGTATTTCTCAGCAAGACTCTCTCTAACTCTTTCCACCTTCTAAACTTGAGCCGCACGCTTCTCCCTGATTTCCCAGCAACAACATCTCACTGAATATCTCGCTGCCATTGCTGTTACCATCTCGAGCTATCATCGTCGATCATTTCAGCAGCACTACCATGGACCTAACCATCCTCTTACGAACTCCTCACCAGAATCCATCTCTGCCATCACCGAGCTCGAGCAACATCACCCACTTCTTTCCATCGATCACCAGCACCAAGAACGGCTTGAGCTCACTCCTGGACTCTCTTCTCTGTTGATGTTAACCCATCATCACAGGCTATTCAAGAGCATCACAATTTCTCCGTCACAGCCTCTACTTCCGAGTTCCCTAACCATCACTGTCTCTAACTGCCAGAACCCATCTCCAACATTCAACACCATCACAGCTACCATCATGTTTACAAAAACATGATGTTGATGCCCGAGAACTTGCTGTGGTCTTGGAACATCAACAACAGTCATCACCACCTTCACTGCCATGAAACATCACCACCTTCACTGCCAGCAATCAAGCTATCCATCACCAGCAGATGCAGACTCGACATGATCACCATCAGGAACACGAGTTCATCTCGAACTCAACTTCGGCATTAATGGCATCAGCAACCCATCACTCCATCAGTACCAAGCTCATCATGGTGATCATCATCATTTTATTTAACCTTCATAAGCAACGACTCCCAAAGCAAGAACAATTCGAGTTTACAGAAACATGATGTTGATGCTTAAGTTTTGGGAGGGAAAAAAGGTGGCCCCGAGAAAATGAGCAGGTGCTCTATCAATATTTAAAACTCGGAATCCCCGAGAAAATGAGCAGGTGCTCTATCAATATTTGAATTCAAGTTGTCCCTTAACGTGTGCCAGGTTGTCAATAGCAGTCTCTCTTGAAATGACCTTTTTGCCCTTAGTATTCGTTTCGCTCATAACTTCCTCATACGAAGTCGGAATGACTTCGTTCTTTCGCCGTTGGATTCGTAATCAAATTCTCTACAAGATGGAGGGTAGAAATCCTGGAATGGACTGAGCTCTACTGTGTCTTTGGCAATTCTTCTCTTGTAAAGCTCCAATTCGCTTGTTTCAGAGACGTAACCTAATAAAACACATAAACTAGAAAAGTAATAATAAAACACGGTAATTCACACAAAATATAGCAAATAAGAATAAGGAAATGATACTTATAATGTATAAATTATGCACTTATCAATGCTACTCTGCAATTAGATGGCATGCATCTAATTAGCGCTTTTATTCAGATATGGTACATCCTTTATTTTGAATGTTCACGATTTTGTATAATCAGTATGTTCCATTTTATAAAAGTATTTTTATGGATGCACATTCAATAACGAGAATTTAATTGAATATAACTCTGAAATTTTACGGGTGCATGTAAAATGGGCTACATGAAATCTCTAGTTATAGAACGAATATGTATTCTTAATTCTCTTGCGGAATGTAAGACAATATTTCATATTCTTAATTGTGATCTCGGGCCAGAACATATACATTTTTTATGTTTTTGTAGTTGAGCAGAGATAATATTACAATTTTCTCCTTTGTCAAAAATCCACCATCAACATTAAGTCCCCTGCTTAGCGCGGGACATTAATGTTTCGTGGTAAGAACTAGATAGTGGTATCCACACTAAAGGAGCTTCAAATAAATGTAATTCATAAGACCAGGAATGATTACTTATCTTTTCCTACAAGGTCGTTATGACAGCATAAGCTTGTTGAGAAGGACTTGCTTTGATAGTTCTTGTGACGCCAATAGTCCTGGGTAGCAGCTATATATGACTTTGGATAGGACATAGATGATTTTCCGTGTGAGTGAAGTAGATATAGGAGCCAAGGCCGTGCTTGCTGTGTTGGAGCGTGAATGGGTTGCATTAATTGAACATATTTGAGTTGGATGTCTGGTGGGACCCATCATCTTCTCTTGACGACGGTTGGTCTTGGAGTCTTGGTCATCAGTCATACTCAGATCCATTCTCCTTGAGATAAACTTTAGAAAATTCCAAATATTTGAATTTTAGGGTTTCCCACTTTTTCTTAAACAAGCAGATGACTTCAACCCTCTTCACTTTCATTCTTCTCTAAAGCTGAAAATAGTGATACTTTGTAATTGTGACATGTCTGACTACGACTGTAGTTCGAACTAGAACAACTCCATATTAAACGTGCTACTTGGCTTGATAATCCAGTGAGTCTCTCTTGATTTCTGATTTCTTCATATGTGTATGATCATTATGAAGATTTAAGAAGAATGATGTGTTTGTTGTTTCCTTCTAGGTTTCTCGGGTTAAGAAGGTACCACCATGACGGGTGAAGACCAGGAGTCTCAAAGAAATGGTAAACAAATTTCTTCTTTTTATCTTGAAATCACCTATTCTCTCTTTTTCTTTTGACACATTATTGCTTATGTGATTGTAACATAAGATTGAGATTGGAAATGTTGAAACTAAAGAGAATGAAGAATTCGTACCAGTGAATAATAAAGTAAATATTGTTGCTGGCTTTAAGAGTTTCCTACCATCATGGCTTCTCTTGCTGGAATTGACGCTTACTGATAGATATTGAAAAAAGAAAGCTAACCTCTTGTTTGGAAAGGCATATCCATTTGGATACAAATCCGCTGATTCTTCAACATCAGTCGGTTCGGACCTCAACCCCTTAGGGGAAGGGCTAATCAAGGGGGACAACGGGTAGACGAAATAGAAGTTTCGTTTAATGTCCGAAAGAACCACCTTTGTTAGATCAATTATTACGAAGGGCTACCTACAGCCCAGGAATAATGGAGGAAAATTTTGAAAAATATTGAGATAATGGTGAAATCAAAAATGAGTGGCAAAACTTGATAAAGTTTGGATATTTATAGTTATTAAGGGATCTAATCATTGATGATCAAGCAGGAAAAAGGCGTAGAAAAAGAAAAATCGCTTGACAAAAAAATTGGGTTTTTTTATTCATAATTACCCCAACGTCGGGCTTCCCTTTGAATTGGAAATGGAGTCGTCATCACTGAAGTATGAAGCAGTGAGAGGATTTTGTGTGCCAAAATATCATGTGGATCACTACACGAAAATATGGAAGAAGTACGGGCATATTGATACAATGAGATAGTTAAAAGTCATATTCCTATTCTTGTAACAACCGTCGTAGAACTCCTTCATATTATTTCTGAGATGGATGAAATGCCTCCTTATGCAGTTACAGAATTGAAAAACCAGGAATGGGATGAGATGTTGACTATTTGTGAGGGTCTCCATTTCAACATAAAATGGTTACGTCAGCATTTGCAGAGCGCCCGAGAGGCTCATGCATCAGCTTTAGCGGAAGGGAAGGCCTTGAATGAGGAGTCATCCAAGATTGATGAAATGGCCCGAGATCTGCAAACTCGTTCAGACAAATATGATGAAAAATTGAGAAAATTTCACCACCGCAGTTATCCTTTATCCAGAGATCTACTTTAAGCCGTAGGAAGAGTAATGGGGGGGGGGGGGGGGGGGGGGGGGGGGGGGGGGGGGGGGGGGG
>JAJJMC010029502.1:690905-750310 GCA_023531435.1 Papaver californicum
TCCCCCCACAAGTTTGCAGGTATTCCTGAACTAATTAACATGGCATTCATCATCTCCTTAAGGGTTTGGTTTTTTCGTTCAGCCACACCATTAGATTGTGGTGAATAAGGATGGGTTACTTCATGTATAATGCCGTGTTCTATGCAAAATCTCCTATAGGAATTACATACTCACCACCACGGTCAGACCTAACAGTTTTAATGGTAACACTCATTTGGTTTTCAACTTCTAGTTTATATATCTTAAAGGCTTCTAAAGCATCATCCTTACCATTAGGTAAATATATGTGACAGTACCTCGTACAATCATCTATAAAAGTGATAAACCATTTCTTACCACCTCTAGGTTGAACTGATTTCATGTCAACTAGGTCTGAATGAATTAATTATAAGAGTTTAGAATTTCTCTGAATATTTTTCCTATAAGATTTTTTAGCATATTTTGATTCTACGCATATTTCACATTTATGTTCATTTTCCAAACTAAAATTGGGTATGCAGCCTATGCTAGACAGTTTATTCAATTATTTATAGTTTACATGACCAAGTCTACCATGCCAAACATTCAATGACACAAAAACATAAGAAAAATCAATTTTATTCATTTCAACAGAGGTTACATTCAGTTTATATAGACCCTCAGTCTTATAACGCTTTCATACATAGTCCTTACCCTTACTGACAATAACTTTCCCAGATTCAAAAACAAGTTTAGAACCCTTATCATCTAAAACACCACAAGATACAAGATTTTTGCAGATGTCCGGAACATGAAGAACTTCATTCAATGTGAGAGTTTTGCCAGAAGTGAGCTTTACCCCAACTTTGCCTTTTCTCGCAACTTGTGCTGCGGACGAGTTATCCATGTAGAGTTTCTCCCCTTTTCCTACCTTCTGATAGGAGGTGAACATATCTCTGTTTCCACATACATGTTTGGTAGCACCAGAGTCTACCCACAAGTCTCTCACATTGGTTACCAAATTGACTTCAGACACCGTGCCAGAAAACTCGTTCTTGTTGCTTTCAACCAAATTAGCATTGTTTTTCTTGTTATTAAAGTCCTTACGTTTTCTATAATGCATTTCCATATGTCCAGGAATTCCGCAAACATAACAAGCACCTTTAATTTTACCAATGCCAGATTTGGGTTTCGAAAATGTACCTTTCTTGTGCGGACCAGGCTTGCGTTTGTTGTTGTCACCCTTTTCAGTCTTGTGTTAAATCACATGAGCCTTGTTGGACATGTCCCTTGTGGAAGATACATTCTTGTCTTTGGAGCACATCAATTCTTCCACTTGTATCTTCTTACCCAATTCAACCGTGCTGACTTCACCAGTTTCATGTCTCAATCTTCGTTTGTATTCAGACCAAGAAGAAGGTAATTTCTCAATCACCGCAGACACTTGAAACGTTTCATCTATTACCATACCTTCAGCAATAATTTCATTGATAATGCGCTGAAGTTCAAGGAATTGGTCAACCACAGATTTGCCATTTATCATTTTGTATTCCAGGAACCTGGCTACCAAAAACTTCTTACTACCAGCAGTTTCCGCTTCATATTTAGCTTCTAAGGCAACCCATAAGTCAAACGCAGAAAAGTTTTCTTTTGTGTTATATAAATCATAAAGTGCATATTTAAAACAGTTCAGAATATGGTTTTTGGCCATATAGTTCTGTCTACTCCAACTTTCTAACTTTCTTTCATTTCCCGCATCATTTAAACTCTCATCAAAGGATTTCAGAATTAATTCATCAAGCATGTGAAAACTTAGAAAGAACAACATCTTGGATTGCCATCTTTTGAAATCTTTGCCATTGAATTTTTTTGGTATGTCTACATCACTTTTAGCCATTGAAACTGAAGAAATTGTTATTATGTTAAGATTGTTGGTTCTGCAACAATGAAAAACACTAAAAAGGAGAAAATTTTTAACGTTAGAGAAATATCTGAAGTTGATGCACACACAAGGACAGATCCACCTGCTCAACAAATTGTCCTTAACACAATAGTCCACGGGTACTCCTCAAGAATGAGAGATGCTATACCCCAATAGTGGAGATGTATCCAGGATAGAACTGCCCGTTATGATTTGTATAAGCACAATAAAAATCACCCTCAAACGAACTCAACAGCAAGATAGTGGAAGGGAAATAAACAAGCAATTTTGCGCAAAACAAAGCAAGAAGAGGGGAAAAAGATAGGGATAGTAGCATGCTCTGGAGTGATTTGAAATGAAGAATTCTTTTTTCTTTTATAGGCAAAGATGGAGTGAAATCAGTGCAGTAATAAATGAAAATAAATTTTATAATTAATCAAAAATTTATTGTGCGAAATTTAATTTTGAACGGTAATAAAACGGCCAAAATTTATTTTCCATTATGACAAGATTTATACTCGCCTGGTCAGACGCCCCCAAATTTAAAACAAAATTCAATGAAATAATTTATGTTCAAAATACGTAAGTCTTGGTTGGCCCGCAGCCTTAGCTAGCCCGCACCCGCAAGCATACTCATTTCCGCAGCAGTAGCCACAGTCACTCCCGCACCCGCAGTCGCAAGTCTGCAAGTCCGCAAGCACACAAGCACACAAGCTCGCAAGCACGCAAGCTCGTAAGCCGCAACCGCAACCACAAGCGTGCGTGTTTCGGTGCAAAGTGCCGCACATGTGTGAAAAGTATGTTTACTTCAACTAGCCCATTTCCTTAGTCCCCCCCCCCCCCCCCCCAACCACAAAAGCTTCTAAATCCTAAGGGTCCTCCCTTAAATGCAATTTTTGTGGTAATAAAGAGAGGAATCATCTTTAGTTTTCCAATGTGAGACTAAAGGTTCATTCACAAAACTGAAAATGAGCTAGTGACCCTTAGTGATTACTTGGTCCTAAGGTTCATTCCTACCAAGACTAAAAATAAAAACATTTATAAGTTCATTTTCTCCAACATTTTGCACCTCCAAAACAGAAGAGATGTTGTTCCTCTCCATAACCCTAACCACCACCAAGTTTGCATGTCCACCTGCATACACCGACCATTTTGCATACATCCATCACCAATTCAGTCCCTCACGACCATTCTATCACAACCAACATCTCATACATCATCAGAAAGGGTTAGCACATTCAGTACCAAGCCTGAGTTCACGACCACGACAAAGACACAACAATATCACCATACCACCAATCCACCTGCTGTTTGTTTGGTTTGGTTTGCATAATTGGTTTTACAGTCTGTTTTTTTTTAATTGTCATGAACTCCAATATGTCTAGCTAAATTATTTGATTAGGATAATTTCGAAACTATGATTTATTCAAATTAATCTTTCTTTTCAATATTGTTTTATTGTTTATCTTTTACATAGCCTATGACCATGAATTATTTGTAAGTATTCAAACATCCAATTGAATATCTTTTTTTGCAAAACTAATGCTAGATAATTGAACCGTAATCCGTAATTGTTCTGGTGATATAATCAAAAGTAGCGAAACATCAACATTGCAATGGGATGTTATGTATTTTGGTGTGTAGAAGATAACCCTAAGTTAACATGTCGAACTTACGAATATGTGGTTAGGATCAACCTGACTCATAGAGCATACCAGTCAATAAAGTTACACTAGAGAGCTTAATCAAAGTGGCTTGATTGGCTAGAAACAAGTAGAGAACTTATTTTACGAAGTGGCCTTGGAGTCTAATGGACTTGTTGAACTCATAACTTGTCTACGGTTTTTAATAAACGTATTTTAAAGAAAATTTCACTTGTATTCATGTTCACTAGTGGAAGAAGAATCCTTAGTCATTCTCATCCTCATATTTGCATTCTTTTATTTGTTTTGTATCTTCGCATTAGTTTTAATTTCAAAAATTTATTGACAAATTTAACTCAATGCTCCCTTAGAAACAAATCTGCTTATCATAATTCTACTACTTAGTGTAAGAAAAGTAAGGAATATATTTTTGACGAGTCTGACACCTCGGTCAAATTGGTGCCGCTGCCGGGGAGCAGTCGGTAGTTCTAGTTGTTATTTAATTTTCTGATTTTGCATTTAGGTTTTATTATTAGATTTTAATAATTTGTTTGCTTTATAATCTTATTTTCAGGTTTTTTTCGTGTGCGCAATTGGTTGAGGTATTCATCACTTGTCTAGAACAAGAGGTAAGTTCTCTAAACGAGTTGTGTGCATAATTTTTTTAGGTTAGTTATAAAGATGTACCCTTTTGGGAATAACATCTATGGTTCACAAGACCATACATAATATGGTGATCAGTTTAATTCTCATTCTTATAACTTCCAACCATATGTGGGATATGATCGAAACCAATTTATTGGCTATAATCACCCTGCAAGACCTTGTGATAATTCTCATACATATGTACGTGAAAAATCACAAGGATGGGAGAATAGTTATACTTTTATTCAGTTTAATTTTAGACATATGCAGATGCCTGATCACATTCTTTATGAGCTAAAGGTAGTAGAACAAGTTGCTAAACAATCAACCAGACCTTGTTACAATGAGTTTACCCCAACTCTTGATCGTATTTATGATCATTCACCCATTCAACGAGATGAGACCTGGGATGGAAACTATGTAATAAGTGAAAGTGGTGTGCATCCAAGTTTGGAAGAACAATCTTCAAATCAGAAATTTGATCGTTTTGTTGAATCTTCTATTCCCGTGATGCAAAAGATGTTTCAAGCAACAAAACAATTTTTTGAATTTCAGTTGAGTTACAATGAATCACTCCAATAACTTCAAAGGAATATAGACAATCAAATTCATGAAGAGCGTAATAAGGAAAAAGTTTCTCAAACCTATTCTTACGTTCACATGGACAACAATATAGAGTATGATGATTCTGACGAAGATGAACCTTTGAATATTGATAATTTTGGTACTACTAACTTAACTCATGATCATAATGATCATTCTCCTATTCAAAAGGAAGAAGTTGAGTCTAGAAACACTAAGGTTATTGATGGTAGGACTTATGTTGTATACGAGAGCGATGATGATTATGACTTCTTCGTGCATACCACTTCTAATTCAGAAATAATGGACACTTTGAATGAGAAATGAACTGCTGAAGAAGAGCATAAGTGTTACGATGAATTACTTGGAACAGATTTCGATTCTGATGATGAAGACTTGCAGGTTATAGAAGAAACTGATGATGTATGGCTTGTAAAGAGTCTGAATGAGAATGATGACATTTATGATGTAGGAACATCGATGGAATTTTTCAGATGTACTGAGGATCCCGTAATACGTGAGATTTTACAAGGTTTGTCTAACCCTTTATATGAATCTTTACCTAATGATGATCCTCTCATATTAGAAGTAGTTTCTCAAAGAGTTGTTAATCCGACTTTTAAGAAGGTACCTAATTTGGGGCTGAAATTGAATGCTTCTAAAAGTTTTATCTAAATTCCTTACATCTAAGTATCCGTCATATATGTTTGAGTCTAACACCATGCAGGTTTTCCAAGAGGAACACATAAAACTTCCTTCCACTTATGTTTTGTACACACTTCCAAGTGTAGGAAGGACTAAGTGTGGGGGTGACTCTCTTTGGATGATAGTTTCACTTTTACCATCTTATGCTAATATTCTTGTGAAGCTATTGTTAGCAATACAGATTTTTTTCTGGACGGATCCATAAATTTTCAGATTGTTGGTATACAGGCGACCAGAGAGTTGGGCTGATGACTTCAAACCAAACGCTGCATGGGAGGCAACCCATTGGTTTAGTACTATTTGTACTTTTTTTTATTTTTTATGAATTTTCATATTATTGTAGGATTTCCCACCTTGATTTTATATTGGATGAGTCAATTTACATTGAGGAAAATGTAAATTTTAAGTGTAGGGGAGTGGTTAAGCATATAGAATTCTTAAGTATTCACTTTTAGGTAGATTTTTTTTAACTTTTTTGTAACTATTTGCATGAAACCTCCAACTTTTAGATATTTTAGATTCACTTAGTATACTTCTAGCTAAGTTTACATATGGAATTCTTACCGAAATAACTGAAGTTAGAATATTAGAGAACTATATTCGGGTTTCTTATTTGTTGATAGGCAAGAGATGACAGAAAGGGACTTAAACCGCCGGTGGCGAGGTGCATAAAGAATACAATATTAGAAAAACTGATCATTCAATACCCACGAGTGAGGCACCATACCTTCAAGTCTTTGTACCTATCTATATTGTCCGTTTAGAGTGTTTCATCTGCGTAAACTCCGGTAGAATGATGAGCTACCCAACCTCGCACCATTTCAACACTACTTTTTGATCTCTTGAGTGCTAATTTCTATCAATCATGAGGGTGACATCAGAATTGCGAAAAAACCTTACTTTTTAGTTTGATTTGCAGTTGGCACCACTCTCTCTCCCTCTCTCTCGACAACAACAGGTCCATAGAAACACCATCATCATCAACATGCGGAACATTACAAATTTGAAGGAAGTTGAAGACGTTTAAGGTTTACAAGCAATACTACAAAGAAGAGTAAAATTCAGATTCAAAGTGAAGTGACAATACAATGAGCAGAATTCTATAATCTAGTTGAAAACTAAGTACTAGAGAGAAAATATCAAAAGAAGTGATTTTTTATGAAGTTTATGATACCGATACAATACAAGTTGTGAAGAATCAAGTGATAAATTCCTTTTTCCGTGGCCATATTAGTTTCATTGTTATTCTTTTAGTTTTTATTTTAAATCTTTTTCAAAAAAAAAAGAAAATTTTTTTAGAAAAAAACAAATAAACAAAATCAGAAAAAAAGAGAAAAATATATATTTTATATTGTTTTAGTGTATATTTTTTTTTTGTATTTATTCGTTAAGGCCGTGGGTAAGAAGATATCAACAAAGAAGTTCCAAACAACAAGAATTATAGGAAAAGAGTTACAAATTTTCGAAGTTTTACGAAGTTCAAGAGTTCACCATCTATAGTTGAAGCCGAAGACGAAGACGTTTCTATGAGACGCTGTGAGAGTGGTGTTGATTATAGATTGGATGAGAAAGTGAGTGAGCATTCCCATCCTCGCATAGTGGTTGATTTCCTTTCTTAGAGATCATCAGAAAACAAGTATTTTTCTTCCCACGTTTCTACGGGATATTCATATATAACTCAGAAGGTTTTTTCTTCCCACCATTCAACGTGTGCAGGGTTCTATTTTTATTCATTCCTGCACATATGAGAACCATAAAGTGCGTCTTTTGAGTGCAAATTCATAAAATCCTATTAGTGAGACAGAATTCATTCGATCGCTCTCGAACCTGAATTCTTTCATATGGTGGTTTTCTCCTAACTCAAGAGTTAAGCATGAGAATAATGCTCTTTGATACATCTAACTTCTTATTATTAGTGTGCAGAAACTTTATGTTCTCTTAGCTCTTTGGATGCATGTGCTTTGGAATATTTGAAAGTTGGAGTAGGTTTTGTAGGTAAATCTCTTGTAAACCCTCACGAGACTATAACTCGTCCACTAGGGACACCTTGGGGTTTAAAGGCTTGTTACACATGCTAAGTGTAACCGTAACCTCAACGAAAGGGAGTTGTTGTATTTTTGTTTAAATTAGTTTAGTTTAGTTTGCTCGAGGACTAGCAAAGTCTAAGTGTGGGGGAATATGATAGGTGTCTAAAACATATCATTTACAATATATTGGTTATTCTTTCGTTGCTATTTTTCTTGTAAATTAGCGTATATTACATTTGTTTTGAGTTTTATAGGTACTTTGGAGTCATGCGATGTAAAAGAAGAGAAATACTTGCTCAATTCATTATTCAGAGCCTTAGATGTTAACGGAATAGAAGCGTAGCAAGGAGCTGAGGCTTTGGAATTCCAAAACCAGATAATTTTTAGGGGTTACCATCATTTACTAAGAGCTCCTCCTTATTCTTTATAACATCAAATCCAGAAACTAGTTCGAGAGTAATTTTTCTTTTCTCTTCAAACCAAGCTCACCAGCCTCTCCACCAGATTCATGCCGGCAGATTCAAGAGTGACGAGGGTTTTTGGCCCGAGTCTGTAGTGGGTTAGAAGAGTTTAATAACATGATGTGTCCGTGTGAGTGAAAGTTTATGAGAATGAGTGACTTGTAACTGTGCAATTAGCACATGAGCGTGGCGGTTGTTAAGTTTGGTTTTAACAGAAGAAGAGTTATATAAACTCATCTCTATCTACTGTAATGTCTAATCTTTCTTTAATCAAATCATTTGATCAAATCATCTTCAGTAAAATATAAACATACAATTCATTGAATGTTAGCATGGTATCAGACTCAGAAACTTCAATTTCTAAGGGTATCGATCCTTCTTCCGCGACTTTGATTCATCTTCTCAACATCTACTTATTCACTAATTTCTTCTGTTGTTGGTGTGAATCAAAAATCAACATCTGATTTGGATTTGGTATGAGTGTTTCTCTTCAAAAAACAAATTCTATTAGGGTTTTGGTTCAGTTGGTAATGGAGAGTTCTTGAGGATTAGTGGAGTTCTTGAAGTGAAGATTTGTTCTTTGAAGTTCGATTTGATCCTGATGCTTTACTGCAACGTCTTCAAATAGGATTAAGCATCTATTTTGGATCTAAAATTCAGTTTTAGAACTTGAGCTCTTGATTGTTTTGGATTTTCTATTTGAGTATTTGGATCTGGAATTTCTCTACCTCAACATCTAAGATTCGAATATCTACATGTAATCTCCATCTTAATCTTTAGATTACTTTATATTTGATCTCATGTGTTAAATTTCTACATCACTAGCTCAACCACATTCAATTTCGTCTTCAAAAGCTATTCTCATCATAACTAGGTTTGATTTCAACTATTTCTTTCATCAAGTCCTACCAGTACTGATACCTAGATCTATTAGATCTGAGCATGCCTATTTCGACTACAATTGATAGTTAGAGAGAAGCTTAATTTTGTTCCATTTGATAGTGGAGAAGATCTCTTCTTAAATCGCAGATGTACATTGATGAGTGTATGAGGAGAGTGTTTTCTGCACAACATGTGCTTATATAACTTATATTCAGTTCATCCGATTGATGTTAGTTTTGGTACAATCCTCATCATGTGAGAGGTCATGAGTGAGTTGGATTGCAAGTTTAATGATGAAACTGAAGATGTTGTTATAGGATTGAGATTGGTAAATTATATAAGTACAAGTTGATGTTCTCTTTCATGAGTCTGCATATGATTCTGTATGCAGCCTACAATCCTTTATCCTTTATCTTCTACTGTTAGGTATTTATATTAGTTAGCAATAAGTGAATTATTAAATCTTTTTCTAGTATGTGCTGGTGTTGGTCTTGCGATTCATGATGTGTTCAGATTATATGTTGCAAGGGAATGCTTTTGTGCTTAATCTTTGTTATTTAGTAGTATTCATTGTGCCTAATATGGAATTCAGTTTCCTAGTTGCTAGTGGTGCTCTTATCCACACAGTGATTTCAGTTTGATAATTTGGTAAGAGAAAATAATATGCTCCAGTTGGGTACACTGATAGTCATCATAATTTGCACTACCAACTACCTCATACTCCTGCAATTTTTAATGCTTCTGAAGTTTCTGTTGGTATTGAAGATTATGTTGTTACAATTGAAGATTACTCTCTTTTTTTGTTCCTAGTACTGAGTGGACAAAGCTTTAATTCTATAATCATTGATAATACTATTGGTGTATGGTTATACAGTGGACATCTCAAGTACCAGCAAGTGCTACTACCAAAAATTTTCCTTTTTTGTTTTGCCTGCTACTGCTGCTTACTGCTGCAATATCTGTTTCTATCTTGATGTATGCTGATGTATCTTTTGCTACTAAGTAAGTGTGTTTACAAGAACTCTGTGAGCAACTATTGAATAAGCCACCAGATTAGCCATTGCAGCTGCAGCTATTATTGGCTTTCTTACTTCTTCTGGTCATTTGTTTTCTTACTGGAGTGCAGCTTGGGTACTTCGTTTGTTGCTGCTAGGTTCTCACATTATCTATATGATAGTCTTACTCTGCACCAAGTTTCCGATGCTTATTTCATGCTTCTTAGTTGTGCACCATTAATACACAACTACGCTCCACTCAAACTGCTCTTTTATGATTTGGTATCTATGGATGTCTGAGTTTACTGAATTTCTTCTCATGGTCTGCAACTACATCACCAACAACCTATGCTACTGTCAGCATGCTTTATGTCTATTTAGTTTTGGAGTTGGTGTTTGTGCTTTACTTGGATTTACTACTACTTTTGGCTACTTAAACTACTAATGCTGCCGCCTACACCCACTACAACTACTACACCAATCCGTCCTGAATCAATGCATCAACAAATTTAAGTGATGAATAACCTGGTATTCTATTTCTCTTTTTGGTTATGGCTTGACATTAAGTTTCAGGTGTTTGTTTCTCTACTTGAAAGACTGTCAGCTGCAATTGCTAGTGTGCTAGTGTGCAATAACTTTTTCTCTTTTATGTGACCCTGCCTGCTGCACCTTGAACTCTTATAACTGCTCTCTATGCCATGATGTGTCCTTGTGATTGTGTGTGAGTGAAATTGTATGCAATCTCAAGTTATCAACAAAGAGGTTTGCCATCACTAAGTGAATCTGCTGTCGTTCAACATTCGAATGGTGGTGATTAACGCTGAAATATGAAAGCTTTAAGTATTTGTAGTTGCTTAGGAAACTATGGCCTCTATCAGTTTCGGATTTACAAGACTGAATAGCTATAAAAGAATCCTCAAGTTTGCATCTCCACCTGCATACACCGACCATTTCACATACATATATCACCAATTCAGTCCTTCACGACCATTCTATCACCAACAACATCTCATACATCATCAACAAGGGTTAGCACATTCAGTACCAAGCCTGAGTTCACGACCACGACAAAGACACAAAAACATCACCATACCACCAATCCACCTGCTGTTTGTTTGGTTTGGTTTGGTTTGCATAATTGGTTTTACAATCTGTTTTTTTTTAATTGTCAAGAACTCCAATATGGCTAGCTAAATTATTTGATTAGGATAATTTTGAAACTATGATTTATTCAAATTAATCTTTCTTTTCAATATTGCTTTATTGTTTATCTTTTACTGAGCCTATGACCATGAATTGTTTGCAAGTGTTCAAACATCCAATTGAATATCTTTTTTGCAAAACTAATGCTAGATAATTAAACCGTAATTCATAATTGTTATGGTGATATAATCAAAAGTAGCGAAACATCAATGTTGCAATGGGATGTTGTGGATTTTGGTGTGTATAAGATAACCCTAAGTTAACATGTCGAACTTACGAATATGTGGTTAGGATCAACCTGACTCATAGAGCATACCGGTCAATAAAGTTACACTATAGAGCTTAATCAAAGTGGATTGATTGGCTAGAAACGAGTAGATAACTTATTTTACGAAGTGACCTTGGAGTCTAATGGACTTGTTGAACTCAGAACTTGTCTAGGGTTTTTAATAAACTTATTTTAAAGAAGATTTCACTTGTATTCATGTTCACTAGTGGAGAAAGAATCCTTAATCATTCTCATCCTCATATTTGCATTTTTTTATTTGTCTTTGTATCTTTGGATTAGTTTATTTTCAAAAAATTATTGACAAATTTAACTCGACGCTCCTTTAGAAACAAACCTGCTTATCATAATTCTACTAGTTAGTGTAAGAAAAGTAAGGAATATATTTTTTCGGAATGTAAGACAATATTTCATATTCATAATTCTGATCTCGGGCCAGAACATATACATTTTTTTATGTTTCTGCAGTTGAGCAGAAATAATATTATAATTTTCTCGTTTGTCGGAAAGCCACCATCAACACTTTATGAAACAAAATATTCTCAGGAAAGAGTGCTAGAAACACAAGTATATCCTAGACAAGTATCTCCATATCATCCAGTGAGTCCAGCTATGCAACGATCAACAACTCGCCAGGTCAGTCAACCACATCCTAAAACTTATCAAGATTACATAGGAACATTAAACTTCAATAACTCTCCAGTTGAAGGATGTCCATTCATTGGACCTGATAGTGAATCTCAAGTTGCAGGGGCAAGTCAAGGGTTGAGAAGTTTGATGGATGGAGGCACATATTACAAGGGTTGGAATGAGACTGAGTAGTTATAATTATGTTTTATTAAATATTTGTAATTGAGATTGAGATTAAGAACTTAACTATTTATATAATTAGAACTAATTTATAGAAAATAAACTAGTAATCCCTCCGTTTCAGCAAAAGTGTTACTATCACTTTTTTATTTTAGCCCAAAATTAGGTTACATGAAAAAGTGATAGTAACACTTTTGCTGAAACGGAGGTAGTAATAAATTTTATTTAACATTAAATTTAAATTTATAACAGAGTTTTTACGGAGTAGTATGTCTACTTTTTAACATCCTATGCGTGCTATCATAAAACCCTCCAGGATTGCGTAATGAGCTTCATAAGTAAAAGTTTTTCTTTTCCATCTTCTTCATTCTTCTCGAGCTCGCAATACAACTTCAGTATTGGTTTCACCACGACAACGGATATCGATTGACAACCCGGACTAAAGCTATAAATTCTTTCATTGTATTTTCTTAAAGTTTGATATCGAAAAAACAACCGAGCTGCATTACAGTTATTCGGGTTACCGGTGTTAGTGCAGAAGTTTTCATAAATTCTGCTCCAATAACTCATATTCACTAAACCATTTTTCCATTGTTCCGTACCCGTTGCCGGATAACATACTACAAAGTTTCTGCATAGAGATAGATCTTCATCTATAGTAAACTCTACCGGATTAATATAGGTTGAACCATATGGGTGTAAAAGGTAGAGAATGTGTGATTTTGGAAGTGAAAATAATTGAATTTATAGAACTATTTTATAGCCATTATATGGAACTAGCCGTTATCGGCTCAACCTAGGCCGATCGTCTTAGTTTTCTATGACAACGACTATATATAATTTGTAATTTCGATCATAGCCTTTTATCTAGGTTTAATCAAATAACATTAATTGATTGTAATCTGATTTTATCAATAACCTCTTCTAATGAACGTTTAATTTGGGGATACTGATAGGTGCACTATTTTCCCTATTTAGATACTCTAATTCATTGATTTCTTGTTAGTTTTCATATCATTATGCTTTGATTTTGTTTGTTTATGAGTTTCTTAAGAGTTTTGAAGTATATTCAACCAAAGAAGAGGAAATGAGTTCATTCCGGCATAAAATAAGAGGTTAAAGGATGGAAACACAACTTTGAAACAAGAGTTCCAGGAATATTTACGGTTGGGAAAGTACCTCAAAACCCAACCGTAAAAGAAGTTGATTTTGGAGGTAAATTCCAGGAGGATTTACGGTTGGGTCTAGACTCTCAAACCCAACCGTAAAATTTATTGAAGAAACATGAAACTTTTTTCATTGCCATCTTATAGATAATTGAAATACTAAGGCAACCCAAAAAGAATGAGGTCAATCGGATCGGATGAGGGAGTAATGATCAAAATAGTGAAGTACAAAAAAGTATCCAGGAGGAATTACGGTTGGGTTTATTGGCTCGAACCCAACCGTAAACCTGGGGAATTTTGGAGTGAATTTTTGTGTCAGAGTTACGGTTGGGTTGATTGGCTCGAACCCAACCATAAATATGGGGGCTTTTGGGTGATATTTTTGTGCCAGAGTTACGGTTGGGTTGATTGGCTCGAGCTCAACCGTAAATGGGGAGTTTTGGCACGTGTGTGGGCTTCTAAAACATGGAAAACATGGTCCTGGAAGCATTCAAAACCTAGATTTCGTGGATACTATATAAAGAGACATCGAAGACATTAATAAGGGACTCTGTACACTGGAAAAACACAAGGAGAACAAGAATCTAGGGCTTGGAGTTGCAATTAATCATCACGATACCGAGGGTTTGCTTTATTCGCTTTCTTGATTATTTTCCATGGATTTTGAGAAATCCATGATGAACTAAACTTTTCTTATTGGTTATAAATGTAGTCCTAAGTTGGAAAACATATTTATTAATTAAAGTATTCATTCTCATATGTCCATAATCTCTTCAATATCGCTTATGTTCTACCGTTTATAACGCCTTGTATGATGGATTGCTTGTTTGTTTAAGTCACGAATTAGATGAGCAGGCATTGACATCTATAGCTAAAATAGGGTTTGAGATCCGGAATTTTCGAAAGACCCTTGTTACAAGTAGTATAACATAGTTGTTAACGACGGAATGTTGCCATGCGATTATGTGTAGAAGCGTGACCTAAGTTAAATCCGAGTGGCTCTTGCGCCGGATTGCTTATAATAGCCTCAACTCATAAATACCATTTCTTTCATTGGGTTAAACTTGAGTGGATCTTGCGCCAAGTTATTCGGTGAAAAGGACTCAAATATTGGCTCTTGCGCCTTTGATGATAATAGGATTTTTTTCCGGAGTAAGCCTGCGATAGGATGCTTTAGGGTTATTGATATTGATAGTCCATGAATGTTGAGTATGATTTGGTTGATAACATAAGTAATCGAAAGTAATTAACAATCACCTGCCTCTCCGTGGGAAATAACTTGTTCTTATTACTATACTCTAATCTATATTATTGAAGTAAAAACTTGAATTAATTTTGCTCGGCTGATAACCAACCAAATTTTGGCGCCGCTGCCGGGGATGGCATAGCGGATTGTTATTTTGTTTTTGATTTCTTATTTCTAGTTTTTAATTTAGTTTTAAGAATTGTTTTTCAGGTACTATTTCTTTCGTGAATGCTTAGAGAGGGTAGACCAAGTCTCATTGGTATACGACTTCGATCAGGCACTTTACTAAAAGAATTCGTTCGAGCAGTGAACACTCCACTTCCTCCTAGTACATCGTCAAGTGAGTTCGCAGATTCAGACATAGAGGAAGAACAAGAAACAATGGATGATACAAATCGTACACTCAAGGACTTAGCGTCTCACAAGTTAGATACGCAACATTGGTGTATTCAGACGACATCTACATTTGAGATCAAACCAGGGTTGATTCGAGAACTCCCAAAGTTTCATGGGATGACTAATGAAGATCCGAATAAACGTTTGATGGATTTTCATAACATAATCATGGCCATGCTAGGGGCCGAAACTGATGTTGATGGAGCCATGTTACGAGCTTTTCCATTCTCCCTGATGGATACTGCTAAGGAATGGTTATACTATTTACCTTCTGGTAGTGTCACAACTTGGAATGGTCTGAAGAAACTCTTTTTAGAAAGATACTTTCCTGCATCAAAGGAAACTCAGATTCATAAAGAGATTTGCGGCATTAAGCAGATGGCAGGAGAAACATTGTATGAATGCTGGGAACGTTACAAGAGATTGGTCGCTAGCTGCCCACATCATCAATTTAATGATGTAGTGATTATCCAGTACTTCTATGATGGTCTTTAAGCAAGTGACAAAAATCTTCTCGACGCTGCAGGTGGTGGTGCATTAGTGAACAAAACAGTAGCTCAAGCTAGAGAGTTAATTGAGAACATGGCAGCAAACTCTCAACAATTCTCAGGTCGTGGGTCAGAGTCACTCGTCAAGAGGGTTAATGAGGTTACTTTTTCACCGCACTTAGAGAATAGAATGGGTAATATGGAGAAGATGATGCAATAAATGGCAGCAGTGATCATCCCATCTTATGAAGAAGAAGCTGAACAGGTGAATGCAGTATTCCCAAATCAGCAGAGACAACGGTATGATCCTTATTCCAACACGTATAATCCAGGATGGAGAGATCATCCAAATTTCAGTTATGCGAATAAGCAAGTTCCATCTCCGAGGCCAGTTTTCAATCACCAAAATGGGTTACAACAGCAAGTACAACCTCCACAACAAGCTCAAAACTCATAATCATCGGAGATGCTCTCCATAATGAAGAATATGACGACGTTGATACATAAAAATCAGCAGACAACTGATAATGCAATCAGAGAATTACAAACGCAAGTGGGCACTATGGCAAATGAGATTAATTATCTGAAGGCACAGAATAGTGGGAAACTCCCTTCTCAACCTATCAATCCAAGAGAAAATTTCAACGCCGTGAAATTGAGAATACTGTGCAACCAGAGGAAGCTGAGAAAAAAAAAGACCCTAAGGGGACGCTTTTGGAAAAAGAGATTACTGAATCTTCCCAAACCAATGAGGTACCTAAAGAAAACTCTAAACCTCCTGTTTCTACTTATGTTCCTCATTTACCTTTTCCTCGCAGGTTTGATAACTCAAAAAAGGCGGAACAAGATAAGGATATCTTAGATATTTTCAAGAAGATTTATGTGAATATTCCACTCATAGATGAGATTAAACAAGTCCCCAAGTATGTGAGAATTCTGAAGGACTTATGCAACAATAAACAAAGATTAACCGGAAATGAGGTAATGAGAGTGGGGGAGAATGCTTCGTCTATCTTGCAAAAGAAACTCCCACTAAAATGTAAAGATCCCGGTAGTTATTCCTATTTTTATTGGTAACACGACGTTTAATAAGGCTATGCTTGATTTAGGAGCATTAATAAATATGATGCATGCATCTATATATGAATCTCTTAATTTAGGACCTTTGAAAGAAACTGGAATTGTTTTACAACTAGCTGACCGTTCTAATGTAAACCCTCGAGGTATTGTTGAAGATGTGCTTGTGCGGGTTAATCATCTAGTTTTTCCAGCTGATTTCTGTGTACTGGAGATGACAGATGGATCAACTGATTCGTCTATACCGTTGCTACTGGGACGTCCATTCATGCGAACGGCGAGAACAAAAATTGATGTCTATAGTGGAACATTGACAATGGAATTCGATGGAGAAATAATACGTTTCAACATTTATGAGGCAATGCAATACCCTAGTGATGTACATTCTTGTTTCTCTATTGATGTTATTGACTCTTTGGCTCAACAGATGTTTGATTTAGGGAATAATGATTCATTGGAGGCTATTATCACGAGAAGTGTGGGTTTTAAAAATATTTCCAGATCCAAGAACCGAGCTTAAATTAGGGGTTAAATTTGAGGAAGCTATTTGTGAATTCAATTCGTTACAACAATGCCCACCAATTCATGATATTTCATTTATCTCTTTACCATGAACTAATGAAAAATTGTTGACGTCTGTCTTGCAGGCTCCTAAACTAGAACTTAAGCCTTTTCCTGATCACCTAAAATACATGTATTTGGGTGATAATTGGGAGTTGCCGGTAATAGTTTCTAAAGAACTAACTGAATTGCAGGAACAAAAACTTCTTTGGGTGTTGAAGGAGTATAAACCGGCCATAGGATGGACAATTGCTGATATCAAGGGAATAATCCCTTCTACGTGTATGCATAAAATACTACTTGAGGAGGGAACAAAGCCTATAAAGGAATCTCAACGTCGTTTGAACCCTCCAATGATGGAAGTAGTAAAGAAAGAGATACTCAAGTTATTAGATGTAGGAGTTATCTACCCCATTTCTGATAGCAAGTGGGTGAGCCCGGTACAAGTTGTACCAAAGAAGTCAGGCGTTACAGTGGTGCAAAATACAGATAATGAACTTGTCCCAACTCGAGTACAAACCGGTTGGAGAGTTTATATTGATTATCAAAAGCTTAATACAACCACTAGAAAAGCTCACTTTTATATTGATTGTCAGGACATTCTTATTACTGTTTTCTTGATGGTTATTCAGGTTACAATCAAATTGCTATATCACCTGAGGATCAAGAGAAGACCACTTTTACTTGTCCTTCCTGTATGCCTTTTGGTTTGTGTAACACACCCACTACCTTCCAAAGATGTATGGTAAGTATCTTTTCAGATTACGTTGAAAATATTATCGAAGTTTTTATGGATGATTTCAGTGTGTACGGTGATTCATTTTACTTGTGCTTGTATAACCTTACATTGATTCTTAAACGATGTGTTGAAACTAATCTCGTGCTAAATTGGGAGAAGTGCCATTTTATGGTAACTCATGGCATTGTTTTAGGCCATATTATATCTTCTAAAGGTTTGGAAGTTTATAATTCAAAGATAGATATTATTCGTGCTCTTACCCCTCCTACTACAGTGAGGGAGATTCGTTCTTTTCTTGGTCATGCAGGATTTTATCGCCGGTTTATCAAAGATTTTTCCAAGGTTGCATCACCATTATGCCAGCTATTACAAAAGGACGTGGTTTTTAACTTTGATGAGAAGTGTTTGGCGGCATTCAATCGTTTGAAAAAACTTTTGGTAACATACCTTATCATTAAACCACCGGATTGGAGCAAGCCATTTGAGCTAATGTGTGATGCCAGTGACTATGCGTTCGGTGCAGTTTTAGGCCAGCGTACTGGGAAACTACCCCATGCCATTTATTATGCTTCTAGAACGCTGAATAAGGCCCAACAAAACTACACGACCACGGAAAAAAAGAGTTGTTAGCAATCGTTTTTGCATTGGAGAAATTTCGTTCTTATTTACTTGGTACGAAAGTTGTTGTGTTTTCTGATCATGCAGCACTTAGGTACTTACTTACAAAGAAGGAGGCGAAACCAAGGCTCATTCGATGGATACTACTCCTACAAGAGTTTGATCTCGAAGTTAAATACAAGAAAGGAATTGATAATACCGTTGCGGATCACTTGAGTCGTCTTACTGTAGACGAAAAAGCTATTCCGTTATATAAAATCTTTCCAGATGAGCAACTCTTCTTAGTTACAGTTTCAGAACCATGGTATGCGGATTTTGTGAATTATTTAGTGTCTAAACAAATCCCAAGAGATTTATCTCGTGATGAGAGAGACAAACTTAAAAAGATAACGAATCAATATATATGGGATGATCCATACCTGTGGAAACATTGTTTAGACCAAATTATGCGAAGGTGCGTACCCGAATATGAATACAACTGTATCTTGTATTTTTGCCATTCATATGCTTGTGGAGGACACTTTGGGGCAAAGAGAACTGCTTTGAAGGTACTTGAGAGTGGGTTCTATTGGCCCACTGTATTTAAAGATGCGTATGTATTTTGCACAACTTGTGATAGATGTCAAAGAACGGGCAATCTAGGTGCTCAAAATCAAATGCCACAAAAGTTTATTCTTTTTGTTGAAATTTTTGATGTATGGGGCATTGATTTTATGGGTCATTTTGTTAATTCTTTTGGTAAATTCTACATCTTACTCGCTGTTGATTATGTCTCGAAATGGGTGGAAGCTAAAGCCATCTCTACTAATGATTCTAAAATGGTTACAGGTTTTGTTAAAGAACATATTTTTGCAAGGCTTGGAATTCCAAGAGCCATAATCAGCGATGGGGGAGCACACTTTAGAAACAACTTCTTCCAGAGTTTGTTGAAAAAGTATAACATATCTCACAAGATTGCCACAACGTATCATCCACAAACAAACGGGCAAGCAGAAGTCTCTAATCGAGAGGTGAAGGCCATCCTAGAGAAAACAGTGAATCCATCAAGGAAGGATTGGAGTTTACGTTTCAATGATGCATTATGGACATACCGAACAGCATATAAGACTCCTATTGGGATGTCCCCATATAGACTTGTCTATGGTAAACCTTGTCATCTTCCTGTTGAAATTGAGCATAAGGCTTTTTGGGCTATTCAATAGTGCAACATGGAGATGGATGGGGCTGGTAAACAAAGGAAGCTTCATTTGAGTGAACTTGAAGAGATTCGTAATGATGCATATGAAAGTTCACGAATCTACAAGGAGAAAACAAAGGCTTTTCATGATAGTAGGATTTCTAGAAAACAGTTTACTGTTGGACAGAAAGTTCTCTTGTTTAACTCTCGCCTTCATTTATTTCCTGGAAAATTGAAGTCTCGTTGGATAGGACCCTTTGTTGTGTCTAACGTTTTTACTCATGGTGCAGTGGAGATTCGTAGCTTGTTAACAGGGAAGGAGCTTAAAGTGAATGAGCATCGTTTGAAGCCATACTATGATCCGTTTGAACCTGAGATGGTTGAGATTAATTTAGTAGATGCATTCCTTCTGGAGGAGTAGCATGGAATGCCAAGTCGGGCTGAAGACGTTAAACTAAGCGCTAAATGGGAGGCAACCCATTGGTTTCGTATTTCTATCTCTATCTTTTTGTTTTTATTTTCATATCATGTTAGGATTTCCCATCTTGATTTTACATTGGAGGAATCAATTTACATTGAGGACAATGTAAAGTTTAAGTGTGGGGGAGTAATTAAGCATATAGAGTTTTTAGTATTTGCTTTTGTAGGTAGAATTTTAAAACTTTTGTACACATTTGCATGAAACCTTCAACTTTAACAGATTTTAGAGTCACTTAGTATACTTTTAGCTACGTTTACATACGGATTTCTAACCGAAACAACTGAACTTAGAAGTACTAGAAACTATATTCGGAGTGCTTAGTTGTTGAGAGGCTAGAGTTGACAAAAATGGACTTCAACTGCCGGTAGAGAATACAGTATTAGAAGAGTTGATCATTCAATACCCATGAGTGAGGCACCAAACCTTCAATTTTCCGTCTAAAGTGTTTCATCTGTGCAAATTCTGGGTAGAATGATGAGCTACCTAACTTCGCACCAATTTCAGCACTAGTTTTTGATCTCTTGAGTGCTATTTCTGTCAATCATGAGCGTGTCACCAGAATTGCTAACTCTATCTTGTAGTCTTGTTTGCAGTTGACACCATTCTCTCGACAATAACAGGTCCATAGAAACATATCATCATCAACAAGCGGAATATCAAAAATTTGAAGGAAAGTTGAAGAAAGTCAAGGTGTATAAGCAACCGTTTAAGAAAGAGCAAATTTCATATTCAGTAAAGCAACAATACAATTAACATGTTGAAGACTTAAGTACAAAAGCAAAAGAAATCAAAAGATGTGAGTTAGTGAAGTTCATGATATCAAGGCAATACAAGTTGTGAAGAATCAAGTGGTAAAGTCTTTATCCCACGGCCATAGTAGTTTCATTATTTATTTTTCATTTTCTAAAAAAAAAAAAAGCTTATCGTTGCTTTAGTGTATATTTGTTTTTGGTATTCAATCAATAAGGCCATAGGGAAGAATAAATCTATAGAGAACTTTCAAACAAAAAGAAATTAAGGAAAAGAGTTACAAATTATCAAGGTTCTACGAAGTTCAAAAGTTCATCATCAACAGTTGAAGACCGAAGACGTTTCCATTGGATGCTGTGAGAGTTGTGCTGATTGCCGATCGGGTGAGAAGGTAAGTAAGCATTCCCATCCTCGCATAATGGTTGATTTCCTTTATTAGAGGTCATTGTAAAAACAAAAAGGGGTTCTTTTTCGTCCCACGTTCTATGGGATAACATCTTCATATGATTCGGAAGGTTACCTTTCCTTCCTACCATTCAACGTGTGTAGGATTTCTATCTTCATTGTTGCCTGCACACATGTGAGAAACATAAAGTGCGTCTTTTGAGTGTCAAAATTGTTGGTGAGGTAGAAACATTCGGTCTCTCTCGAACCTGGATTCTTTCACATGGTGGTTTTCTCATAACTCAAGGGTTAAGCATGAGAATAATGTTATTTATACTTCTAACTTCTTATTGTTAGTGTGCAGAAACTTTATGTCTTCATAGCCCTTTGGATACATGTGCTCTTGAATGTTTTGAAGTTGGAAATTAGGTTTAAAGGCTCACGAGACTACAACTCGTCCACTAGGGACACCTAGGGGTTTAAAGGCTTGTTACACATGCAAAGTGTAACTGTATCCTCAACGAAATGGAGTTGTTGTAGTTTAGGTTAGTTTAGATTTGTAGTTTGCTCGAGGACTAGCAAAAGGCAAGTGTGGGGGAATTTGATAGGTGCATTATTTGCACTATTTGGATACTCTAATTCATTGATTTCTTTTTAGTTTTCATATCATTATGCTTTGATTTTTTTTGTTTATGAGTTTCTTAGAAGTTTTGAAGTATATTCAACCAAAGAAGAGGAAAAGAGTTCATTCCGGCATAAAAAGAAGAGGTTAAAGGATGGAAACAAAACTTTGAAATAAGAGTTCCAGGAAGATTTACGGTTGGGAAAGTACCTCAAAACCCAACCGCAAAAGAAGTTGATTTTGGAGGTAAATTCCATGAGGATTTACGGTTGGGTCTAGACTCTCAACCCAACTTTAAAATTTATTGAAGAAACATGAAAATTTTGTCATTGCCATCTTATAGAGAATTGAAAGACGAAGGAAACCCAAAGAGAATGAGGTCAATCGGACATCGGATGAGGGAGTTGGGTTGATTGGCTCGAACCCAACCGTAAATATGGGGGCTTTTGGGTGATATTTTTGTGCCAGAGTTACGGTTGGGTTGATTGGCTCGAACCCAACCGTAAATGGGGAGTTTTGGCATGTGTGAGGGCTTCTAAAACATGGAAAACATGGTCCCGGAAGCATTCAAAACCTATATTTCGTGGATAATATATAAAGAGACATCCAAGAAATTAATAAGGGACTCTGGATCCGGGAAAAACACAAGGAGGACAAGAATCTAGGGCTTGGTGTTGCAATTGATCATCACGATACCGAGGGTTTGCTTTATTCGCTTTCTTGATTATTTTCCATGGATTTTGAGAAATCCATGATGAACTAAACTTTTCTTGTTGGTTAGAGATGTAGTCCTAAGTTGGAAAAAATGTTTATTAATTGAAGTATTCATTCTCATATGTTCATAATCTCTTCAATATTGCTTATGTTCTACCGTTTATAACGCCTTGTGTGATGGATTGCGTGTTTGTTTAAGTCGCGAATTAGATGAACATGTATTGACATCTATAGATAAACTAGGGTTTGAGATCCGGAATTGTCGAAAGACCCTTGTTACAAGTAGTATAACATAGTTGTTAACGACGGGATTTTACCATGCGATTATGTGTAGAAGCGTGACCTAGGTTAAATCCGAGTGGCTCTTGCGCCGGATTGTTTAGAATAACCTCAACTCACAAATACCATTGCTTTCATTGGGTTAAACGTGAGTGGCTCTTGCGCCAAGTTATTCGGTGAAAAGGATTCAAAGAGTGGCTCTTGCGCCTTTGATGATAATATGAGTTTTTCTGGAGTAAGCCTGCGATAGCATTAGGGCTGCACATCGGGTGGGTCGGGTCGGGTTTGACCTCACCCGCACCCGACCCGCCTCCAGTTGGTTTTAATTTTTTTCACCCGCACCCGACCTGCCTGGTCCTCGGGTCGGGTCGGGTCTGACCCGCCCAGATGGCTGGTCGAGTCGGGCGGGTGCGGGTCACCCGCCGAGAAAATTATGCAAATTTTTTTCATGGGTTTGGCTGTTTTTTTGATCCTCACGCGCGCCACCTGATAAACCATTTTAACTAACAATCGATAATCTTAAAATCTAAGTCCCAACATTCAAAATTATACAATAAAATTAGAGTTTTAATATGCAATTCCACGATATTTCCCAACTAGCAACAAAAACAAGTTCATCTTAGTAGCAGCACCATCCAGGTCACCGAATAGGAATCAATCGTCATCTATGATGATGGAAGAAGCAACAAGGTTACCAAATAGCTCTGCAACAAAAGAAATGAACAATTTGAATGAAAAAGATTAAAAATACCAATAGTAATAATAGTATATGAAGTTAAGAACCATGATCCATGAAGTACAAATTATACCCGACTCAAGAACATCAACCTCCTCCTCCTCGACTCCAAGGCTAGAAGAATCTTTGTCAATTGGTGTACGTAACCAATTTTGCAATAAAATTAATGCCTCAAGTGTTCTAGGCTTTAAGGAACTTCGAAAAGGATCCAAAATTCGTTTTCCGGTACTAAAAGCTGATTCAGAAGCAACAGAAGAAACATGTATAGCAAATATATCTTTGGCTATGAGTGGTAAAATGTCAAACCTCACAAAGTTGATCTTCCACCAAAGTAATATATCAAAAGAAGAATCCCCCTCACTGGCCGGAGAGTAGATAGGCTCAGCCAAGTATCTTTCCACCTCAGATCTTCTATGATCCTCCACAGTACTCAATTGGATTTTGCGTTTATTCCTTTCTTCCCTATACTTAGCCTTGCCAGAAATAGAAGAACCTTGAGCAGAAGTAGAACTAGAGTTACCTAGAGACTCGGATGAAGATATCACACTTTCAGTTGTATGTTCTAATTTATAAGCTGTGAACAGTTCATCAAAATCCTTTTTAACTTTATCAACCCAAGCTTTTACCCTTCTTTGTTTTATCACAGGGTCATAATGCACAATTAAATCTTCAACAGTCACATACAATCCTTGTTCTTTCTCTCGGGGATCCAGAAGTACAGCAATAAACATCAACGAATTCATTTTTTCAAAATCTCCCCAATACTTGTTGTACTTGAGCAACATTACATCGCCCATGTGACTTAACAAAGGATCCTCGTATCTATTTTTCCAATCTTTTAATTCTTGACGAACAGTACCGAGTTCCTCCAAGAATGAGTGGAAAGTAACATATGTAGAAGCTGAAAAAGCAACAGTTGAATCGTAGAATACCTTTAGAAACTGAATCAGAACTCTGGAATTACACCAATCATATCTTTCAGGAGCATGCACTTGAGGCCTTTTCTTCTTCTTGGATTTTCTAAGAGCAACATCTACTTCTTCTTCTGGAATATCTACTTCTTCTTCTTCATCGTCAGAATCTAGATCAAAATCAGCATCTATATCAACATTGTCATCACCGTCACCCATATGAAAAGATGGTACTGGAATATCATAACAAAACTTCTCACGGAATGCCCAATCTGACTCATGTAGCCTTTCAAAAGCTTTTTCATACCTCTCTGCAGCAACTAACATCAAATAAGTAGAATTCCACCGTATTTTCACATCCAAAATCAAACCTTTTTTACAATCTATCCTTGCCATCTCAGAAGCATCCATAAACTTCTTCAATCTTGCGGGAGATTTTGTGACATACTTTACCACTGCCCTGATTCTGAGAATTGATGTATGGTACTTTTTTAAACCATCCTTAACGACAAGAGCAAGTACGTGGGCCGCATATCTAACATGCAAAAATTTAGCTCCAAGTAATGAAGAACCCCAACTAACAACTTGTTTTCTCAAATAATCAATAGCAGTTTTATTCGCAGATGCATTATCAAGAGTGACAGTGAATACTCTCTCAAGCCCCCATTCCACCAAACATTTCTCCAAAGCCTTACCAATTTGTTTACCTTCATGACATTCAATCAAACAAAAACAAATGATTCTTTTATGCAGCTTCCATTCCCGATCAATAAAATGAGCCGTTACAACTATGTAATTGTAGTTCTGTATCGATGTCCAAGTATCAGTAATAAGACATAATCTTGTCTTATTTGTCTTGAAATAACTTATCAATGCGGCCTTTTCATTCAAAAACAACGTGCATATATCACGATACACTGTCATACGACTTGGAATCTTAAATCTCGGCTCAAGAAACTTACTGTAAGCCCTAAAACCTTCGCCTTCAACAATTCTAAAAGCCATTTCATCTGTAATAATAAACCTAATCAACGGTTTTCTACATCCTTCTTGAGAAAAACTGACCCCCACCAACTGTGGTTCCTCTCCCGACTTGCACGGCTGAAAACCAAGTGTCTGTTGTCCTCCCTGTTCCTTATTAACTGATTTCTTGTACTCAATACACTTCTCTAAATGATGAAAAAGATTGGTAGTCCCATGTGTTTTACCACCAATCTTGTAACTACCCCGACCCTTTGGACAATGCTTACACTTTGCTTTAGCACCATCTTCTATAATATCGAAGTGATTCCATACCCAAGATTTCTTCACACCAACTCTAGGCTTCTTATTTGATGATGAAGGTTGAGAAGATGGTGTCGTGGATGATGAAGGTTGACTAGATGGTGACGCTGATGACCCAGCTGTACTTCTTGTCCCTGCTAAGGATGCCGGTTGACGTTGAGGTGGAGGTCCCATACAACTTTGGGATGGTCTTCCTTGTACAAGTGGAAGATCTGAACTAACGTCATCTTCTGAGATTTCAACCATGTTGATAACCTACAAGGCAGAGATGGCAGAAGGGGTGAGTTATCATACATACATATGTATTAGAATTAGTCAAATACAGTAGTACTATTAATATGTATTAGAGTAAATGTTCAAAAAGTTGGTGGTATAAGTACTATACTGAATCTTATTGGAATAGACAAGGGATATTAGCTTTTTACTTGTTCTACATGGATGCACTCATAGTGGTACTTCTCATTTTACTCATATTTGCTTTTGTTGTAACTATACATGATGGTAGTTACATAGTTCCTGGTAGAGGTTATAAAGAGTATAGAGTTGAAGCTGTATATTTGTACAACAACAGTACTGCACCAATCTATAAAAGAGTGGTTAATCCATAACAAGAGATTATGCTTTAATTACTCATTCCACGAGATATAATATGATGTATGTATAAATCAAAGAAATATACAGAGGATTGATTAGCTAAGTCACTATCAGTTGACAGACATATGAAATTCTGTCTAATCAACAAACATTAATTTTCCGCAAGTAGAAATCATGAATATACATACTACAACAAAACCCACTCATTCAAAAGTGTGCAAACCATTTGTATTTTAATTCTCCGCATCACTTGTATCTTCTATTATAATCAGTCCGGCTCACGACACTACTTAACAAACTCAGTACATAACATACTAGATCCCCTTTGAAGATAAAGATGAGTAATTCTTACTTGCCGATCTAAACAATAATGACAACACAGACATATGCACTGGGACTACCCGCCAGCCACCAGCATGCAAAAGAGCAATTCGTCGTCATTCACAAAATGCACAAAACTCAGGTTGTCTATAAAGTTGCTGCAGACTTATTAGACCACTGTTTACACATAAGATCTTATAGCCATATAGTTCTCACTATAAATTCCTATTAAATTCCCATTCACCACAAAACTCGTAAATCAATTCAACCATTATAACTTATATTTACCACTTATCAATCTGACATCAATCAATTAACGGTATCATGGTAGCATACAAATTGATACTCTTAACCATTCGTGAACAAATGAGTTGCTAAAAGAACACTAACTATTGAATCATGCGTCAAGCGTTACAAGTTGCCATAAACACAAGTTAAACACTAAGTTTTTTAATGTTGTACACCACAAATGAAACTGCACAGGTAGAAGACTTCTCATGCTTGTACATGCTACTATAGATTACATCTAAGTAACCACCACTCACCATATTGTGAAATAAAATAGTAATCTCAATGTTCACAGAAATGTCACTTATTGTATCTATTTTATACAATCAATTACAACCAGTGTAACTCACGGTGCTTCTCAGCATAGACAACAATTAAGCAAAGAGTTATCAAGAAAATATGTGAGAGAATTGGCATACATATTTTAGCAAGACATTGGTAAACCAAAACAAACTACAGTAACAACATTACTTGCATGTACCTATTCATCCATATACTAGTTATACTCTTCCATCTAAGAATTTCATAAAGCAGTGCAGACATTTCACCTTTGAGAATCAGTTACCATTTGGTCCGTTTTTTTCATATTCCAACTAGCATTGCCGGTAGTCGACGGCTACTCACAGTATCGTACAACCACAAATTAGGAATTGATCGACCTGACTTTTAATTAACTTTTACTCCAATATAAACGGTATCGATCAACCAGTCGTAACCATCAAACGTCATCAATATATACAAGTTCCTTTCAAACTTAATAAACCTTCAATTATCTATGGGGTAAAATGAGCTAAGATGGATTCTCATTTTACCGCTTCATCAAACAGATTATAGGCACAAAATTATACTAATTACTTACAGGAACCAATTGGTATTTCTATTCAAGAATTTAATCCAGAATCAAATGAATGTTAAAAGAAACAACCTGCACTACACCACTGATCATATATAAAAATGAACTCGTACAAACTCACACAAGCATTTAACAAGGATTAGACATTGCCAACAGATTTGGGAAAATTCCCCAAATTTTAACTTGAACCCTAGTTCTAAAATTGATACCCCAACTTATCAATTTACACCATTCATTTGTATATTTGTACAACAACAGTACTGCAATCCATAAAAGAGTGGTTAATCCATAACAAGAGATTATGCTTTAATTACTCATTCGACGAGATATAATATGATGTGTGTATAAATCAAAGAAATATACAGAGGAAACACATGCAATACTGGATGAAAGAGAAACCATATGAAATATACAGAGGAAACCATTAATTTCAATTAGGGCAAAATTTCTTTAATAAAAGAAACAGTACCTGTACGGCTGTACACCTGATAGAGATTCAACAAGGTGGTGGTGATGAACTGATGATGCAGTTGGGTTCACGGTGGTGGTGGTGGTGTGCTCTGTAAGACTTAGTTCATGGAACAGAGAAGAAGATGAAGTCTGAATTCTGAAAAGTGAAAATAGAGTCGATGAGTTGATGCATATGACTCATATGAGTCTTATGAGTGAGATGGCGGGTGGGCGGGTCGGGTGAGAGGAGTTATCACCCGCACCGACCCGTTGATAAGCGGGTTTAAAAAAAATCACCCGCACCCGACCCGTTCATCGGCGGGCCGGGTGCGGGTCGGGTAATTTTTGGCGGGTGCGGGTCGGGTTGGCGGGTTGGGTCGAGTTTGTGCAACCCTATATAGGATGCTTTAGGGTTATTGATATTGATAGTGCATGAATGTTGAGTATGATTTGGTTTAACATGTTGGAAGATAGAAGATGAACTCTCTAACCAATGTTCTTTATCTCTGATATTCGTTTTAATCTTTTTGCTTAAGTATAATTTAGTTATAATCACAACCAAACCCCCCCTCCCCCTGTTTACATAAGTAATTAAAAGTAATTAACAATCACCTGCCTCTCCGTGGGAACGAACTTGTTCTTATTACTATATTCTAATCTATATTAGTGAAGTAAGAACTTGAATTAATTTTGCTCGGTTGACAACCGACCAGATACCCCCATAAATTGGGGAATACTTTTACTTGACTCAAATGCTAAGGGTTTTTTTTCATAATTTTGGCAGTGGTGATATTACTATGATACTCTTTATCCCTAATCTTAGTAACTATCCTAATAAGTTATTCCCAAATTTAAGTTACAAAATCAAAACGTTTTTATTGTTATTCCTTTATTCTCTCATCATTAAAACCTCCATAACTTCTCCTATAACCGTTTCGTTTTCCTCGTCGATTAATTGTTGAATTCAAAAAAAAAAAGATCGTCGATTAATTACATCTATAAATAGAACTTGGATAGATCGAAACAATGTTTTACACCTAAACCTAATCCCGGAATCATTCTTGCGGCTCAAAGAAAAGCACAACAAAATCTTCTAAATAAACTAGCCTCCATTGCACATCAATTGGAAGAAGAAGAAGAGGACAACAATCTAACTCTAAGTCAACAAATGACTTCAATGAGAAAGTAAGTGGTTCCCAATCGTTTATTCAGTATTTTTATTGATTTGAACTTGTTAAAATAGGTTAGAATTAAAAACTCAGATCTTCAATTGTAGTTTCAGAGCGTCAATCGGCATTGCGTTTTAGATGAAGACCATACCGACTGAGACTATCGATACTGATTTGTTGAATCTTTAGTTTGAATACCATACAGACTACATAGTTATATTTCCAGAAAAATTTGCATGTCTACTTTCGGTATTGTTTTTGCTTTTTTTACAATACGACTGAACCTTTATAAATTGTTTGTATAGAAAATCTCTTCAGCCGGTATAGTTTGTATACATCTTACCCAATACCGACTGATAATCTAAATGGAACTTTTTTCATTAGTCGGTATAGTTGGAATGAAGCACATACTTGATAGGTGGTTAATACACCTAATGAGATACAATTTACTTATGCTTTTCTTAATTATTTCTCTTGTATTTTGTATATTTTACGTTTGTCTTGAATTTTATAGGTATTTTGGAGTCATATGGAATAAAAGAAGAAATAGTCGTTCAACCGGGTAAAAATGGCAATGTTATCATTTTACATGCTAGTTTTATTGACAGCCCAGACAAGAATAAGGGAAGATCTAACCACTTGTTACACAAACATGCTACGGGCACCCTATGGCACATTAAGGGGAAGCCATATGTTAATGATGAATACAGATAAGGGGCAGCCAAATTTGGGTGCCCAAGTCCTTTTCTTATTAAAACTTAAACTCAGTCACACCCAACATCGGTTTCTTTTCTTCTTCATTCAAGTCACTACTCCAAGGGTTAACTGCCGGCAGATTAGGTCGTACGGATGGCTCGAGATATGTTGTTGAAAGAGTTTGGCCGAGACAGAGAAAGTAAGATGGAATCAGGCAGAGAAAGTAGGGAAATTGAGCGAGATAGTGAGAGGGACATGAACTGATACCTCTGCTGGTGGAGGCGAAGAACAGACTCGAGAAGAAGAAGGAAATTAGGAAAGCTGGGATTTGCTTCCAGAGATTACAAGAAGAGAAAAGACAGGGAAGACGTTGGTGTTGCTGGCTGTTGGGTTCGAAGAATAACTGCCTGGAGAGCAAAAAGAGAATCAGTGAAGTTCTTGTTTGAGGATATATGGTTTTAATTGGGTTGTGCTGGTTGTTCGCTGCGTGAAATGTATGGGTTCGAAAGGCTCAGTTAAGAAAATCTGTGACAGAGAAGATGGATTTGGGTTCTAATGGAAGAATGAAGAGATGTTTCTATGTTGCTAGTTGCTGCTGCCGTGAAGAATAGATGGGTTGGCATCGGAATTCAGGTTTGGTGATGGTTAATTATTGCTTTTGCTGCTGTGAGTATTGGTGCGAATCTGTGGGTTACTGTTTGATTTGAGAGAAGAAATCAAGATATTCAAGAGATGATGCTGTTTCTGCAATTGTTTAGAAATCGAGGAGGAGGTTGAAGGGAGATGGTTCAGTTCAAGAACATAGAGATGGGGTTTTGTATTACAAGGGTGTTGGCGCTGTTGGCTTCTTTGAATGAACAGGGTTGCTTCCATGTTTGTTCTGCCGAGATCGAGAATTGGGTGTCACTGAAAATGAGATGGGTTTGTGCTGGATAGGGATTTGGTGGAAAGATTGATAGAGAATGGTTGTGCTGTTTTGAACAGGACAGAGAAGAGCTGGAAGATGGTTGAGGTTCAGTAAGTGATTCAAGTGTTGCTGTGAATGTGCAGTTATGAGTCCAGTCGGATTTAATTGAAATTTGTGAATGATTGGTCTATGGTGAATGGTTTGAATGTGTGATATTAGTGCAGGAAGGAGAATTGGTGCTTCAATTGGCCAGCAGTTTATGCCAAGAACACTAACAGAAATGCACCCAAATGGTTGCCAAAATGCCTAAAAGAAGTAACCGTGAAAGATTTGGCTATATTGGGCTTTACTAATAAGCCTGATTTGGGCTTCACTCAATGAATCAGTTTGGGCTAGACTAGTGGCAAGATTGCAAAAGGTTTGGACTTAGATTTAAATTTGGAAAGCTAAAGTTTTTACCTAGATTTAGGAATTCAGAGTTTGTGTTATATCGGGAAAGAGACTTCTATTCCAAGAAGGATTCTACAAAGGATAAAGCTATATAAGAACAACTTCAACAAAAGGGAGAGATATCTAGATTTTCACCTAGTTCTCTTCTCATCCGAGTCACCTCTTCTACTTCTTTTTGTAGGTTTACGCGGGGAAGATTTCTCAACATTTAAGGTTTACAATTTATTTCTTTAATTCAATTTTGTGAACTCAAATTATTATGAGTAGCTAATTTTCTTTTATTGGCTAGATATTAGTTGAATTTTACAATACATGATTCTATGAATAATAAATTAGTTTTGTCTCAATATTATTATTCATGTTTCACTATAAATATCTCATGATTGATTGTTTGTTTAGTTAAGTTACAAATTGATTGAACTCACATTCATACCTAAAGCTAATTTAGGGTTTATTATACACAAAAGTGATGCTCCTTGAATACAAGTAGCACAACGTGGTTATTGCTTGTAGTGATGCATCCTAGTACTCACATGTGAATTATGACCTTTGTTAAATTGAATTAGTGCGCTTTCCACGTTCAATCGCATTGATTAGCCTAATTTCATGAATCTTAATGCTCCTCGGGAATTAAACTTGATTAGTGCTTTCTACACGTTAGGTTGTTCTCTTGGTAGAATTCATATTCGCATCTTTTAATGTGTTTGTTGATAACTTGAGGTGAGAGGATATTCTTGCGATCAAGGTATTCTAGGGATTTTGATAATAAGAGATTGAATATCAATTATAATTACTAATACAAGAATATGTTTTGTGAATGAAAAGAAACCTTAACCAATATTCTCAACTCTTTGATTCTTTTTTATAATTTATTAGTTTTCTTAATTAGTTTAATTTACTTTCATTAAATCTGAAAATTCCCCCTTTTGCATAAGGTTTCGAAACCGAATAACAACCCAGACATCTCTGTGGGAATGGTTCTTTCTTATTCTTGCTTCAAAATAAATCATAAGTAGTGAGAAAGTAATAAATAATTTTGACGTGCTACGACACACATCAATACCCAATGCCGATTGTTGTATTTTTGGATGAACTATTTTATTCTTAGCCGGCTTGCTCGATATGTAAAAGAAAAATACCGACTGTGGTTTATTCCATGCCGACTGAGATTAATTCAATGCCGACTATGTGTTATAAAATGCTTATTTAATTTTTGTTTGATGGTTAGATCAAAAGGTAATACGTCCAGAGGAAAGGAAAATGAACCTCTTGTTCCTAAAAAAACATCTAAGAAGATTACCTGGGAAGCTGGCGCTTCAATAGGGAAGAATTCTCTTGCCTCTCCAGAGTCCATTCCTCCTCGTAATGGGCGTAAACGTCTAAGTGCTGACAAGAGAGGCACTGAGCATGTCCCGACGGACTGGAGTAAATTAATAATTCGAAAACCCACTGAAGCAGAGTTGCTTGGGGCTCAAGATGATGATGAGGAGGATGTAGCTATGTAGTTCCGCCTGCAAAATGGAAAGGGAAAGGGAAATCGGTTGAGGTGGGATTTGAAGAAGAAGAAAGCAAAGATAAAAAAACTCATATCCCTGATCCTGACGATATGCTACCTGATCATGGAGATGGCACATTCTGGGGTGAACCACAAGAATTTTTTTGTTATTCATCTACAAAGACTCGTGGGCTCATACGATCTATTCAACACATGTAAAATTATCTAACTTATGTTTTATTTTAAGAACTATTTTAAGTATTAATAGTTTTTTTATCGTTTTTTTATGTTTTTTTTTTGTAGGATCACAAGGTTGCGGTGCGTGTCTGCAGACACCAATCGATGCCTGTTTGGGATTTGGATAAGGAATATCAAGGTGTTAGAGACTTAGTTGAACAATCCGGTTTATATCTTGTGGTTACTAGTCACGTAAACTATGATGTTGTCACGGTGAATTTTTTTTGGAGCGGTTTTACGGAGAAACAGATACCATGCATTTCCCCTGTGGCGAGATGACTGTGATCCCCGATGATGCTCAACAAATTTTAGGCCTTGATGTGCGAGATACAACTGTTACAGAAGGAAATTACACGAAGGAATTGGGATGGGAACAGTCGCATATTCTGACCAAGGAGTTGTTCGATTGGGATCTCGAGACCTCATGACACAGTTTCCATACCAATAGTGGTTATACTACCAAGAATTTCAAGCTAAAGATACTCGAGGAAACCTTTGGAGGGACACTGTACAGAAAAGAGTAAGAAAAATTGGGTCCAGAAGATATTCGTCGTACAACCACTGCATATATGTTTTACATCTTGGGAACAAGGATCTTTCCTGACACTAGTGGAAACCGGTTGAATGCCAACTTTCTTCAATTGTTCCATCCTTTGGAAGATGTCCGCAACTACTCGTGGGACAGTGCAGTGGTTGCACATTTGTTGTGTGAGATGCGAAAGGCATCTAATGCGACCTACAGGGACTTTGTCGGTGTTAGTACCTAAAAATTGATTCTAGGGAAAACAATGTACTGTAGAAGTACTTTATTTAGATTCGGAAACCAAAATCGTACAGAGCCAGCCTAAATGATAGGTGCATTATTTGCATTATTTGGATACTCTAATTCATTGATTTTTTGTTAGTTTCCATATCATGATTCTTTGATTTTGTTCTTTTATGGGTTTCTTAGGAGTTTTTAAATGTATTCAACCAAAGAAGAATAAAGGAGTTCATTACGACACGAAATGAATAAGGAAGTTAAGTTCTGCCAATGGAGAAGGGCCAATGACCAAATTCAACTCATTCAAATCCAGGAGTTCTTAATACCATCTTGAATAGAACGAGAATACGAAGCCAACGTAAAAAGAAGGAGGTCATTCGTAGTTCGTATGAGGAAGTTATGAGAAAAACAATCGAAAGAAAAAACGAAACACTCAGCAAAATAATCGGTAGATAACATAGAAATTGAGTCTACCGATTATGGCAAGTTATCTACCTATTATGGAAATATTTTTATACAGGAAAAGTCATATTTTGAGCTCTTACAATCGGTAGATAAGGAGGTTGTCGAGTCTACCGATTATGACTCGACGTAAGACACTTCTAAGACACGTTTTTGACTTTTAAATCAAGGAAACATGGTCCCGGAAGGATTCTAAACCATAGAAGAAAAGGATACTTGAGGGACAATCATTTAAGGCTATAAAACAAGACATCTAAGGCTATAACAAGACATCTTTAATATCTTTATATTTTATATTTTATATCTCTTAAGTAATCTCTTATTTTCTACATCAAAAAATCTAGGGTTTTCCCCTTAGGGGGAAACCATTCTTCTTCTTTGTATATTTTTCATGGGTTTTAATAAATCCATGAGTAGGTAACTTTTTTCTATTGGTTGGGGACGTAGTTGGAAGTCCAAGACTTGTAAATCAATATGTCTGGTTAGTTTTAATGTTAATGATCTCTTTTATCGTTTATGTTCTACTGTTTATATCGCCATGTATGATTGAAGACTTGATCGTCCAAGTTGCAAATTGAATGATCATGTGTTCATATCTAAATCTAGAATAAGGTTTGAAATCCGTAATTTACGAAGAACTCTAATCACAAGTAGCACAACATAGTTGTTAACTACGGGATGTTGCCGTGCAATTATGTGTAGAAGCTTAACCAAGGTTAAATCTGTGTGGCTCTTGCGCGGGATTGCTTAGAACAACCTCAACTCACGAAGACCATTGTTATCATTAAGTTAAACTTAAGTGGATCTTGCGGAAAGTTATTCATTGATAAGGATTCAAAGAGTGGCTCTTGCGCCTTTGATGATACAAGGAGTTTTTCCGGAGTAAGCCTGCGATAAGATGCTCTAGGGTTATTGGTACGAGAAGGATTGAACGTTATCTCTAATCGATTGAATAACTTGTTTGGTGATGGAAGATGAAACCTCTAATAAGTATTTTCTCACCTTAATCTCATCCATTATTTACTTTATTTTAATTAATGATTAGTAATTCTACAACCCCCTTGGTTACATAAGAATTCAAAGACAAATAAAAATTCACAGCTCCTCGTGGGAACGATCCTCACTACCGCTATATTACTTGTTAGTTTAGTGGGAAATATCTTAATTAATTTGTGCACAAACGACACACACCAAATTTTGGCGCCGCTAAAGCAGTAATAATTGTTTTTGTTTGAGATTTCTTTTGGTTCTATTTTACGTTTTTGTTTTAGTGTTTTTCAGATTTTTAGGTTTTTGTGGTGTGAATAACTCGTTGAAGGAGTTCGCCACTCGTCAAAAGCGGAAGGTAAATTCCAAATACAGGTTGTAGGTATCACTTTTATTCTTGTTTTTAGATTTTTGTTTAGATTTTATCTTTTACTCTTTGTGTCTCATCATGTTTCATTACGGAAATAACATGTATGGTACACAAGATCAAGTATACAATAATGGTAATCAGTTTGGTTTTCAATCTCAACCCTTTGACAAATTCCAACCAGACGGGGAGTACAATCACAACCAAGTCTTTGGTAATGATCAATATTCCACGTACCCTTTTGATTCTTCTCATACATGCCAACCTTCTAATGGTGGGTATGTAATTGAACAATCCCAGAGATGGGAGGATAGTCATACTTCTAATGATTCCTCTAGTTTTGAAAAACAGATGTGCACCATGTTAGCAGAACTTCAACAACAAATTCAGCTACACCAACAGGGCATTAATGAATCACTTCAAGAACTTAAAAAAGGTGCATAGAATTTAATGATGCCCATTGATCGATATGAGGAACGAATGAGAGAAGAAGAAAATCGGTCTCAAAGCCAAAGTCGCTCTAACATTCTTGTGCAAAATAATGAATATGTGATCAATGGTGATTCTGAAAAAGACTAATCTTTGGGGATATATGATGACACTAGTGTAGATTAATCAAGCCTTGATCTTATTATGATCAAGCACCTATTCAAAAGGTAGAGCTTGGAAATGATGCAATGAGTGTTCTAAAGAAATTCCTAGCAGCTAGAATTGAGTCCGCAACAATATATGATCCTGAAGTAAAGAGTGTTGAAGAGGAGAAAAATTATCACGAAACAAACTTATGTTATCTATGAAAGTGACGATGATTATGAAAGTATATCATCTGTACCAACTCATAGTGACATTCCTGGGGACACAATGGAAGACGCTCTTACGTATGAACCTTTCTGGTCTGATGATGACGAGGAGTATGAAGTATTTGAGAATAAACTGAATCGATTAATATCATGGAAGACTCAGTTGAGCTTGCCAAGCATTATAATGATAATGTTGATGTTGATGTCGAGATTTTAATTAAGGCAGAGACGAATGAAGATTGGTTGAAAAGTGTGATAGAGGACCATGATACACATAAGGTAAATAATTCATCAGAGTTCTTTAAGAACAATGAGGATCCTGTAATACAATAGATAGTGGAAGGTTTATCTAATACTTTGCATAATTCTATTTCTAATGATCCTACTCTAACCGAAGTAGTTTCTCAAGAAGTTTTTAACCCAACTTTTAAGAAAATACCTCACTTAGGATTGTAGTCGTGTGCTTCTAAAGTTTTAACGGATTATTTTACTTCTAACTATCTACCATTAGATATGCTTGATTCTAACACTGTGCAGGTTACCCATGAGAAACCTATAGAAGTGCCCGAATTCTTTATTCTCTATACACTTTCAAGTGTAGAAAGAACTAAGTATGGGGTTAACTTCCATATAATAATGATTTTCTATTAATATCTTTTGCTAACATTTTTCGGAAGTTGTTATTAGAATTGCAGATTGTTATCTGGGTGGATCCCCAGATTTTCAGATTGTTGGTTTTCGGGTGCTAACCAAAAGGTCAGGCTGAGGACGTCAAACTAAGCGCTGCATGGGAGGCAACCCATTGATTTTGTATTTCTATCTTTTTTCTATTAATTTTTAATTTCGATATCATATTAGGATTTCCCATTTTAATTTTACATTGGAGGAGTCAATTTACACTGAGGACAATGTAAAGTTTAAGTGTGGGGGAGTATTTGCATATATATAAAGTTTTTTAGCTTAAGTTTTTAGTTTTTGCATAAACCTCCAACTTTTAGAGATTTTAGAGCCACTTAGCATACTTCTAGCTAAGTTTACATACAGAGTTCTAACCAAAATACTTAGAAGTATTAGAGAACTATATTCGAGTGCTTAGTTGTTAAGAGGCTAGAGCTGACAAAAATGGAATTAAACTGCCGTTAGACAGTTTAGTATTAGAGTTGTTGATCATTCAATACCCATGAGTGAGGCACCAAACCTTCAGTTGTCCATTTAGAGTGTTTCATCTGCGCAAATTCCGGATAGAATGATGAGCTACCCAAAATCGCACAAATTTTAGCACTACTTTGATTCTTGAGTGCTAATTCTGTCAATCATGAGGGTGCCATCAGAATTGCTAACTCTATCATGTAGTCTCTTTTGCAGTTGGCACCATTCTGTCGACAACAACAAGTCCATAGAAATACCATCATCATCAACAAGCGGAGCATCAAAAATATGAAGGAAAGTTAAAGACAATCAAGGTTTATAAGCAATAGTACGAGTAAGAGCAAATTTCATATTCAAGTAAAGCAACTATACAATGAGCATAAATATATATACATGTTGAAGACTTATGTACAAAAGCGAAAGAAATTAAAATATGTGAGTTAGTGAAGTTCATGGTATCGAGGCAATACAAGTTGTGAAGAATCAAGTGGTAAATTCGTTATCCCACGACCGTAGTAGTTTCATCATTTTATTTATTTTTCAGTTTATATTTTAAAGTCATAAAAATAAAGAAAAAAAATGATTATCATTGCTTTAAATATATTTTTTTTTATTAATTCAATAAGCCAGTGGGGAAGAAGAAATCTATAGAGAAGATTCAAGCAACAAGAAATTAAAGAAAGAGTTATTATCAAGTTTCGATGAAGTTTAAAAGTTCATCATCAACAGTTGAAGACCGAAGACGTTTCTATTGGATGCTGTGAGAGTGGTGTTGATTGCCGATCGGGTGAGAAGGTAAGTAAGCATTCCAATCCTTATATAGTGGTTGATTTCCTTTCTTAGAGATCATCATAAAAAAAGGTTCTTTTTCGTCCCATATTTCCATGGGATAACATCTTCATATGATTCAGAAGGTTACTTTTCCTTTCCACCATTCAACGTGTGCAGGATTTCTATCTTCATTCCTGCCTGCACACATATGAGAACCATAAAGTGCGTCTTTTGAGTGTCAAATTCATAAAACCCTATTGGTGAGGCAGAAATATTCGGTCGCTCTCAAACCTGGATTCTTTGATATGGTGGTTTTCTCCTAACTCAAGGGTTAAGCATGAGAATAATGTCTTTTGTACTTCTAACTTCTTGTTGTTAGTGTGCAGATTTTTTTTGTCTTCGTAGCTCTTTGGATGCATGTGCTCTGGAATATTTTGAAGTTGGAAATTAGGTTTTGTAGGTATACCTCTTGTAAACCCTCACAAGACTATAGCTCGTCCACTAGGGACACCTAGGGTTTAAAGGCTTGTTACATATGCTAAGTGTAACCGTACCCTCAACGAAATGGAGTTGTTGTATTTTAGGTTAGTTTAGATTTGTAGTTTGCTCGAGGACTAGCAAAAGACAAGCGTGGGGGAATTTGATAGGTGCATTATTTGCATTATTTGGATACTCTAATTCATTGATTTCTTGTCAGTTTTCATATCATGATTCTTTTATTTTGTTTATTTATGAGTTTCTTAGGAGTTTTTAAGTGTATTCAACCAAAGAAGAAGAAAGGAGTCCATTACGACACGAAATGAACAAGGAAGTTAAGTTCTTCCAATGGAGAATGGCCAAAGACCAAATTCAACTCATTAAAAACCAGGAGTTCTTAATACCATCTTGAATAGAACGATAAGACGAAGCCAACGTAAAAAGAAGGAGGTCATTCGGAGTTCCTATGAGAAAGTTATGAGCAAAACAGCCAAAAGAAAATAGGGAAACACTCAACAAAATAATCTGTAGATAACATGGAAATTGGGTCTACGGATTATGGCAAGTTATCTACCGATTATGACAAGTTTTGGACACAGGGAAAGTCATATTTTGAGCTCTTACAATCGGTAGATAAGGAGGGTGTCGAGTCTACCGATTATGACTCGACGTAAGCCACTTCTAAGACACGTTTTTGACTTTTAAATCAAGAAACATGGTCCCAGAAGGATTCTAAACCCTAGAAGGAAATGGTACTTGACGGCCAACCATTGAAGGCTATAAAAGAAGACATCTAAGGCTCAAACAAGACATCTTCATCTTTCTATATTTTTCATGGGTTTTAGTAAATCCATGAGTAGGTAACTTTGTTCTATTGGTTGGGGACGTAGTTGGAAGTCCAAGACTTGTAAATCAATATGGCTGGTTAGTTTTAATGTTAATGATTTCTTTTATCGTTTATGTTCTACTGTTTATATCGCCATGTATGATTGAAGACATGATCATTCAAGTTGCAAATTGAAAGATCATGTGTTCATATCTAAATCTAGAATAAGGTTTGAGATCCAGAATTGTCGAAGAACTCTAATCAAAAGTATCACAACATAGTTGTTAACGACGGGATGTTGCCATGCGATTATGTGTATAAGCTTAACCTAGGTTAAATATGTGTGGCTCTTGCGCCTGATTGCTTAGAATAACCTCAACTCACAAAGACCATTGCTTTCATTGGGTTAAACTTGAGTGGCTCTTGCGCCAAGTTATTCATTGATAAGGATTCAAAGAGTGGCTCTTTCCCCTTTGATGATACAAGGAGTTTTACCGGAGTAAGCCTGCGATAGGATGCTCTAGGGTTATTGGTACGAGAAGGATTGAACATTATCTCTAATCGATTGAAGAGCTTGTTTGGTGATGGAAGATGAAACCTTAATTAGTATTTTCTCACCTTAATATCATCCATTATTTACTTTATTTTAATTAGTATAATTTAGATTAGTAATTCTACAACCCCCTTGGTTACATAAGAATTCAAAGACAAATAAAAATTCATAGCTCCTCGTGGGAACGATCCTTACTACCGATATATTACTTGTTAGTATTAGTGGGAAATATCTTAATTAATTTGTGCGCAAACGACACACACCACTAAACAACCATAGTAGTCGTTCCGCTGCTTCGGTCAAGATGAGAGGAAATGGGTTGACCTTAGGGGAGGGAAGCAAAGAAAGTTGAAGGAATTATGTGTGTTGAATGATATATAAAGTTTCATAACTATTGAGAGAAATCACAGAGCTTATGATAATTGTAAGCTTGTTTGTTTTAGAAATTGTCTAAGGAGCCTATTTATAATAGTTAGGAACACGCGTACTTTCCTTGTAAAATTATGAGAGTAATAAAGAAATAGAGAAGTGGGAATCATGGGGTTAATGGCTTAACCGCCTAAGAATCTTCGGGAAACCATGACTCCACTTCCCCATTACTTGCTTAACTCTCACCATTAATTTGTAACTTCCAGTTCATGGGGAGTTGCTACCCCCATGTTGGTGTAACCACCAGACCAAGATCCATGAATAATCCCCCCATGTATTATGATTTGATTTCTTGTAGGAATCAGTGGAGTCGTGGACTTAGGATAATGCTAGTGTAAGCAAGAGCGAAAAATATGCTCGAAAATAGGGAAAGAGGAAAGTTAACAGTGGGCTAGAGGCGCTAGCCTTGGAACGACTAGCTCCAGCGCTAGCGCTGCCAGGCCAGCAATGATGTTAGCCCAGGAGATAGCGCTGCTAGCTTCCAGGCCTCCATCCCTGTTGGCGCTAGAGCTAGCGCTAACGCTCGCGTAGCCAGGATAGCGACGACAGGTTTGGCATAGGTGCTAGCGCTCGCATTGCTAGGGCCTGTTTGGCACTCGAGCGTGTTGGCTTTGCTGACTTTTGGATTTTTGGCTCTTTCTTGGCCTTTTTGGCACCCACTTGTGCTATTCATTGGTGTTGGGAGTGTGGCTAAGGATAACACTTTATAATTCCATGGTTATTGCCTACGCGCCGCTAGCTTTTACATTCATTAATGTCGTGACCATATTTATGGTCTGTTCAGAATTTCTCAATTGTATGAGATTTCTTGTTAGCATTTTATGCGTAATTTTTATGCAGTGCATACAGAACATCCTCAAGAGATTCAGCTGTGGAAGTTGCAAATTGAAATTGTGCTTGATGCGACTCTGCAATTAGATGGTATGCATCTAGTTCGCGTTTTTGTTCATATATGGCTTACCCTCTATTCTGAACGTTCGTAATTTTGTATAATCAGCGTATACTGTCTTATACAAATGGTTTGCATAGATACATGTGAAATAACGAGGATTTAATTGATTACAACTCTGAAATTTCTGTGATACATATATATGCAAAAAGAGATACAAGGTTAATTTAGCCAGGAGCCGAGTATCCCTTCTCGATTTTCTTGCAGAATGTAGGATAAGAATATTATTCATAATTCTGATGCTTGTCAGGAAATTATGCATATTTTGTGCTTCTGCAGCTTGGCAAAGAGCAATAATTACAATTTTTTTTATTGTTAAAAATTCACACATTAAGTCCTCTGCTTAGCGCGGAACGGTAATGGGTTTCGTGGTAAGCATTAGATGGTGATTTTCATATATATATTTACTAAAATAAAACAACAATTTTTAGTTCGTCGCATATTACCATATATTCTGATTTGATGACGCTCCAATGACGCCAGATAATTGTTAAGAGAGTAGTAGTTTATGTAATAGTGCCTGTAGGATGAAAGAGCATCACCTGAAGAGCATAAATTAGTGAAGCATGGATGATTTGCATGATGGAGGGACCAAAATCGACCCATGTGTAGCACGGGAGCATGGTTTCAATTAGGAAATCCTTGTTTGACCTAAATTTGGAAACCAATCATTATAAAAGGGAGTAAACCCTTATTATTATTATTGTTATTTTTTGGTTTCTCCCATCATCACCGATTCCAGCGCCTCCCATCTCTTCCGGTCCAGCAACATCTCCTTCTCCCGTCGTCAGCGCCACCAGCCATCCCCCGCCAGCGACTTCCTGCCGGATTCCGGCACCGACCAGGTAATTCTTTTTTACGTGAGTTTCTGTTTCACGTATTTTTTTTACGTGAGTAAACACTCACATTCTTTTTTTTTGACGTGAGTGTTAACTCACTAGCTCAATTGCCTTTGCTTATTTGATTGCGTAAGCATGCTATTGACTAGGTAATGATCTCCTTTTGCAGGTGAGCTCTAATTTCATAATTTTTTGTCTCTGATTGTGATAAATCTTCATTGGTTTCACTGCAGCGTTGTTGAGTTTTAACCAGGTACGCTAAAGTTTGTAGCAATTTTCCTTGGTGTTGATTTCAATTTATACATATAAGCATGTATTTGCATAAAATAGAATCATACCTTGTATATGATTACCCAGATGTTGATGTGAGTATTGTTCGAACCAATTGTAGATGTCGAATAATCACGAAGATAATGCTACCACTGCTTCTATCTATGGTGGAAGTGAAAGTTCTGATGTTATTCTTCCATACGATGTGCCTAATATTCATGATGAGTTCTTTGATGGTGCTGTTTAAGAGTCTGCTGGCCCTGACTATGTTGGCAATTTTATTCCAAACATTAACAACCTTCCCCAGCCTTAGAGCGTTTATGAGCTAGCTATCTTAGGTGTTGTTTGCAAAGAAGGGAACGCAGGTCCTCATTTGTTGATTTTAAGACGTTCCAAATTCCTTTGCCTGGATGGACAGGATGGGATAAAGTTATGTTAAAGAATCCTCAGGTGATGCAGGTTCTAGAAAATGCTAAGATACTCCGTGCTCTACGAGTTTCTGATACTATGAGACTTAATAAAGACATGAAAGGTCTGGTTGCATTTGCTTCTCGTTGGTGTGGTCCATCAAATTCAGAAGTATGCGCTTGGGGTGAGCTAACCATTACTTTAGAAGACATGTCAGTCTTAATGCAACTACCCGTTGAAGGTAATATCCCACTTGAATGGTATGAAGAGGAGAAAGAACATGGTACCTGGTCGTGTCGTAATCAACCAAAATAATCGAGTTCTTACTCTTCCAAAATAGATTTAATATAGCAAATAAGAACAAGTTCGTTCCCACAAGGAGGCAGCAATATATGTGTATTTTCAGTCACGTAAGTAAGTAGCAAAGGGGGTTTTAATCGTGTTTTAAGCTAAATTAACTAAAGCAAATAAGTAAAAACGCAAGTGATTAAGGTTGTGAAATAAGAGAGAAATCATTGGTTAGAGGTTTCATCTTCAGTCATCCAACATGTTATCAATCAAAGCATACTCAACATTCATGCATTAGTAATACCAAAAACCCTAAAGTAGCCAGTTATCTCGTCTACTTCGGCAAAACTCCTAATATCATCACAGAATGAGTACCTCCACCCTATGAATTCTTATGCACCGGATAACCTGAGTGAGTACCTCCACTCAAGTTCAACCCAATGATAGCTATGGTCTTTGTGAGTTGAGGTTAATCTAAACAACCCAAGTGAGTACCTCCACAGGATTTAGCCTAGGTCAAGCTTCTACACATATTCGTATGGCAACATCCCGTCGTTAACAAATATGTTATACTACTTGTAACCGGAGTCCCTCGACAGAATCGACTCTCAGAACTCCAGTCTAGCAATAGATATCAATGCTTATTTATCTGATTCCGGACTCAAACAAATCAGCAATCAATCATATATCATTATACTTGGTAGAACATAAACGATATTAAAAACAACATGAAATCATGAGATATGCGCCATTCAATTAATAAACATGTCTTTAAACATCAGATTACATCCCTAACCAATATAGAAGGGTTTAGCTCATCATGGGTTTCTTAAAACCCATGGAAAATAATTAAAAGATAAATTACTCAAACCCGGAAAGATAGCGAAGAACAATTGCTCCTAAGTGCAGCTGCCGAAATAGCCAGCAGCACCAAGTTACGCCTCTTCTCTTCTTTCTTCTTGCTGTGTTCTTCTCACCGTGATCCCTCCTGTATTGTATTTGTTTCACCGTGATATGTCCTCTAAAACTCCTGGATACTTTGGTATTTATATGTCCTTTAATCCCTAAAATCCTTGCATGTAGCCTTTGGAATCCTAGTTTGTCTCAAACTCTCCTTGCGTAGCCAACTTGTGGCTAACTTGGTTGCTAGAGCCTTTGATGATGAACCTGACCTCCAATAAACCATTAGGACTTCAATATATGTTATATCTACCCCTACAATAGGCTTCCCACGAGAAAGGCCTAATTTCTTCATGTGGGATTCGAGTTAGCCACTTAGCCAATCCTAATAGAACTAGGAAATGTGCTAAGTATCCATATTTCACTCCAACAAGGTATATCAGATCCAAATCCTTTCCTAAACCCATATGATGTCTAAAACATAGATAATAACCCACCAAGGCTATCCACTAGCCCATCAAACCATTCTAGCCCTTCAAATCATGACTTAGCACATTACCGCATCATGCTTCAGCCGCACTTGCGCCTGGCCGCTGGCAGCGTAGGCCAAATAAGCCACTTCGGGGCTTTGCCCATATCTTCCTCAATTTTGATCAGAATGACTTCATTCTTTCACCATTGGCTTTGTAATTCAATTCCCTACACTGTGGTATGTGAAAGGCCTATTTTAAGCAGAGTTTCACTGGCTCCTCGGTGATTCTAGCTCTTAAGCTCCATTCTGCGGGTTTCTGAACTGTAACCTGAAAAGGCGACTAAACTTCGAAAGTAATCAAAATACCTAATAATTCACTCAAATATAGCACATAAGGGTCAGGAAAAACTACTTTAAATGTATGATTTATGCACCTATCAGTACCATCCTTTCTTAGAAGATAAAAGATCTACAGAAGTCTAGTCGTTGTGATAACAAAGATTATTCAGCTTGGATTGACCACTGGTGAAACAGAATCTCAAGTGTTGACAACCTTGCTCTTGACGATCCTTTATGCATTGCTGCATTCCTTTTTCTTTGGCTTTCCAGAGATGTTTTCGAGGATTCTCCTAGAGGCCGGTTGAATTCTGGACTTGTTTCGCTTGATGTTGGGCTTGCTGGCGGAAGGACTCTTCCTCTTGGTAGCTTGTTTCTAGGATTTTTATACTCTCATTTGGATTCCTTTATTCGTGACATGAGGATTTCCAACGGATATGCCAAGGTAGAGTCTTTTATTCATATTATGTTTATGCAATCCTGGTTGTGGGAACATTTTCCTGGATATGCACCAAAGACCAAACCATCTTTTCCGAGTACAAAAATAGAGTACGCTAGAATACTTCATTGGAGTAAGAAGAAACCTTCTTTTGTTAGTCCTGTTGGCTTAATGGGCAATAAGAAAGAGGTGAATTTCAGACCTTGGGGTTTGAAGCTTCAACACGTAGTTCCACTAAAGACTTTTGCTAAGAGTCCTCATATTGTCTTGCGTTTTGACTAAAATGATGAGAGCAATATTGTTACAGTTGGTGAGGCTACTTTCATGAACAATTGTATTCCTGTAAATGAGCTTCAGCAGTCTGAGGCTGCTCATACTATTTCTGGTCAAAGTATTCCTTTCTTCCAGGATGATAGGGAAGGACGTGTCACTGATGAATATGCTGGCTTCTGGAACGCACATTTATCCTTTCTTAAGCAGTTTATGAACAATAAGCCTTTTGATGTGCGCGGTGTGCCTTTTAGAGAGGAGTTAGCAGGTCGCCAAACTTGAAGGTTACTTCTGGAGTGAGACTTGATTCAATCGTTAGCTTGACACAGGTATCTAAAGCAAAAATCCCTTTCTGTTTAATTATTATTCTTTACTCAACAACTAAATGTTTGATTCGCTTTCCTGTAGTCATGGTTCCTGGATCACCTTGCACCTGATATTTCCTTGAACGTCGTTCTTCGTACTGGGGAGAAGATACCACGGGTAATTATGCCAGGAAGTGGAGATCGTTCTTTGAAGAAAGTAAGCATATCGTATTTCCTCTTATTCTTCCTTTATGTATAAATATACATCTTATACTAACGAGCTTCTTCAGATGTTATTTGTGCTTCAACTCCTTATGTTGTAAGTAAACTTTTCTTTTGATTGTTCTTTTGAATGTTACCAAGTCAAATACGCTTTCGTTTTACTGAGCTTGATAACTTTTGACTCCTATGAATAATTGTTGCTTTCAAATGCCCAACAATACGGATATCCTAGTATCGGAAAGCACTGCTGTGGTTGGAAGTACCGAGGAAGAAGACCAAGATGACACAGGTCCTGAAATATCATCCCATACTAAAGTAATTGAAGAATCCGGAGATGAAAAACCTTGTGTCGAGTCGCATTTCGTAATGCCTTCTACTTCTGATGGCTTGTCACAAATTCAAGTAAATTTACTCTATAATATCTCATGAACTACACTGCTTGCGATGTATCTTTTCTAACCCAGAATTCTGAACAGGTTTTCCCCAATGCGAATTTTGGAGAGAGTACTTCGAGTGGTATTGTTGTACAAAATGCTGATATGGTGGAGACTGTTCTGCTCGAGTACCCGAATGCTGGAGTTAGCTTTAACTTCAAGCTTGATAGCGATCAACTTGATTATGTGCGTTTCAGAGGTTTTACTGTCCCTCCCCCTTATGCTGAGTTGTATACCAAAATATGGAAGAAGTATGGCCATTTCTTCATAGGTAATCCCAAGAATTATCGTATTCTAGAGAAAGATGTGTCTGCGTTGCTGTCAATCGTAAATGATATGGTTTCTCTTCTTCGTAAAGAAATCTACGAGATGGTGCTTCTAGATTGGAAGGATGCTCTTGAGGAGGCTGAGAGAGATGAGATTAATGTTGCTTGGCTTCATCGTCATTTAGAAGCTATTGAAAAGTATTTACAGGAGAATGGTGCATCCTATAGCTTGGAGACAGTTGCCAAAGATGAAGGTGAGGTTGATAGCTTTCTCATGATTTGAAGCTTGCGACTGAGGCTCTTGATCAAATGGAGAAGGAATATGCTGAACCATTTTTCAAGGAATTTTCTAGGTTTTCGTAAGTTTTCATATGTTTTGAGACATATGGTTTTTTTATGGGTTTTTTTTGGGATTTTTGAGTAGGTAATGATTTTTGAATAATTTGCCAGGATATATTTTTTAAAAAATAAAATACTTTGCTTGATTTAATGAATTGAAATCCTAAGTATGAATGCAATATATTGCAAATATTTTGGAGGAATTACAAATATTGTATAAAACAGGGAAATAAATCGGGATGATGGCAAAATACCTTAAGCGTTGTGAGCTGTCACCCATTTTCCATGTATCTTGTCAGTTTTGACAAGCTTGTAATAACCGCCTATTAAGATTTCGGGATGAGATACGGCTCTTCTTCAGGACAGGCTGTTATATTCTTCACTATATCTCCAACATGGAAGGCATTGGGTTCAGGCGCCTCATATTCAAGACATGTCTTCTAAATAACCAGGTAATTAGTTTCCTTATCCCCAGTAGAGATAATTTGTACCCACTTGATAAAATTTTGAGAAGGATCAGCTTCCCATTCACATCGCCGAGTAAGAGTGGGGTTGATATCTAGGTCAAGTCCCCAAGCTTTGATGGTACGTGAGATTGCTGGTTGCAAATGAGTTGGTTGGATGTGACTTACTTATGTGTGAAACCTTCGAATGTATGATGACATGTCCTCTTCTGGAAACTGTTTCATATCAAGATTCATTGTACGGCGAAATTCATCTGATAGAGAATCTTCGAGATTTGACGGCTTGTTTGAGAGTCTCGGAGGTGTCGGTGCTGGTGAAGGAGACAGATCCGCTTCCATCTTATTGCTACAGACCCACGGACGTCCCAGAATCATGTCATATCTCGAGTCCTCTTTGACAATGTGAAACTTGGAATGTGTCAGAGTATCACCTGTTTTTACCTCAAGAATGATGTATCAGTAGGCACTTCTGGATCCTTCAGAATTTTTATTATAGTTGGTGAGTGCGTAACATCGTTCCTGGAAATCCCCGTAGCTCCCAGAGTCTTGATAGTGATGATGTTGACGTCAGTGCCCGCATCAATTGCATGCTCGAATTCGGTGTCCTTGAGGCAAGCAGTAGTGAGAAGTCTCCAGATAGGCTTCTTATTGTGTCGAACAACCACGTCTGCAACAGATTTGGGAAACGTAGTATCTTTTTCAGCGAAGAGTAGACGCTTACCCGATACAACACGATTGAGGGCAGTGAAAATATCTTTCAGCTGCGCCTTTGATAAGTAAAGGAGTTCACATATGCGCTTCATCATGGACTGAACAATTTTGATGACTGAGTCCCCAGAGAGAGTGAAGCTTCTGACTGGAAGAGGATCTCTGTGGACGCATTTAGTTCTCAGGCATAGTTCTCCTGAGTCGATATCTTCTTTAAAGATACGTCTTAGACCATTGCACTCGCTGCTAGGATGATTGACGAATCTGTGAAAGTGACAATATTTTGGATTGGACGTGTCCTCTTCAGTGGGTGGATGTCGCACATATGGCAACTTGATAGCTCTATTTTGTACCCATGATTCCACCAGTTCGAGGGCTTCTTCCATGGGAATGGGGAAATTGGGATTCTCAAATCCGTCTTGGTTTTTCATGGCTGATGCGAAGTCTCGGCCGAGCCTTGTCCTTGAGTTGATGATGGGGTTATTGCGGGAGTTGATGCGGCGCGTTTAGTCTGCGACGTTGATTGAGAAGATGCCTTCCTCTTGCCTCCTTCCTTAGTAACAACACCTATGTAGTGCTGGGTAGAATGTTGTTTGTTCACCAGGCGTCTACTTCCACGGGTGTCTCCATGGCTTTATTCTATGGCGGGCCTCGTTCTTTCTAACAGGGCCGGAGCAGTTGTTGCTGATCTTTTGGCGTCCTAATGTAGCTCAAAGAAGGTTTGAAATCGTAAATTTTCTAATAAATCACGATAAACAGGAATCATACCATTAATGCAAAGCTCAACCAATTGTTGTTCAGTCACGTTCTGATCAAGGAAATCAAGAACTTGTGTTCTGAACCTGTTCACGTAAAAAGCATTCCCTGTGAGAGGTTGTAAAAAGCATTGACCATCTGAGACCAACTAGAGATACTGTTGGGGGTGAGGTTGTTGTACCAGGTATAAGCTTTCCCTTTGAGATATTTGGAGAATTCCTTGAGTCGCAACACTTGGTTATATTCATGCACTCCTAACGACTCTAAGAATCGAGAAATATGCTCATGGGCATTCCCGGTGCCATCGTATAATGAGAATGGAGGGGATAAATATTCGCTTGGTAGTGCAATCTTCTGGATTTCAGCTGGGTAGGGAGGTTGGTGCTGATGGAATGAAGATAAATCTTCCTTCCCACAATTTTGCAAGAGTATTTCTAGATTTTCGCGAGTGACAAAGTTTTGTTGTTGGTGAATTCTCTTTGGTATACGATCAGTGGTGATATGTACCTCGTCATTTTCCTGGTTGTTAACTTTTGACGTGCTGGCTCCACCATCAGTTTTAGATGCATACCTAACTTGCTCAATTTGACGATGACGTTGTTCCGGCAATAACTGCTTTGTCAGAGAATTAAGAAAAGTAAGAACTTCCTCCTGGGTTGTGGCAATGGCTATTTGGGTTTTAGACAAAATATCTTGTCATTTCATTAAATCAGCCATGATAAGTGGTACTTGCTCCTTGTTTTTTGCACCTTTAGTGGCATGAAGAGGAGTTTTGGTGTTTCCAGCGGTAGTGTTTTTAAGATTGATTTATGGAACTCCACCACTGGTGTTACCATCTTTTGAAGTAGGTTTTGAACCTGAATTGGGCTTGGTTTCTGAACCTAACCTAAGATCGACCATTTTTGAGTGGTTGAAGAATCAGATTCATGACTGAGAGATTGATCTCCCACTGTGGTCGCCAATTGTTAGTAACCAAAAATTGACTCTAAGAAAAATAATATACTATAAAAGTACTTTATTTAGATTCAGAAACCAAAATCGTACAGAGCCAGCCTAAACCACGATAGTAGCCGTTCCGGAAAAAAAAAAACCTGCTTCGGCAACGATGAAATGAAATGGGTTGATCTTCGGGGAAGGAAGCAAAGAAATTTGAAGGAATTCTGTGCGTTGAATGATATGTAGATTTGCAGAACTATTGAGAGAAATCACTGAGCTTATGATAATTGTAAGCTTATTGTATTTTAGAAATGGGCTAAGGAGCCTATTTATAATAGTTAGGAACACGCGTACTTTCCTTGTAAAGTTATGGGAGTAATAAAGAAATAGAGAAGTGGGAATCATGGGGTTAATGGCTTAACCGCCTTGGAATCTTCGGGAAACCATGACTCCACTTCCCCATTAATTGCTTAACTCTCACCATTAATTTGTAACTTCCAGTTCATGGGAAGTTGCTACCCCCATGTTGGTGTAACCACCAGACCAAGATCCATGAATAATCCCCCCATGTATTATGATTTGATTTCTTGTAGGAATTAGTGGAGTCGTGGACTCAGGATAATGCTAGTGTAAGCAAGAGTAAAAAAATGCTCGAAAATAGGGAAAAAGGAAAGTTAACACTGGGGCTAGAGGCGCTCGCCTTGGTACGACTAGTTTCAGCGCTAGCCTTGGTACGACTAGTTCCAGCGCTAGCCTTGGTACGACTAGTTCCAGCGCTAGCCTTAGCACGGATAGCTGCAGCGCTAGCGCTGCCAGGCCAGCAACGATGTTAGAGATGGAGCTAGCGCACACGCTGCCTAGGCCAGCATCGATGTTAGTGCTGGAGATAGAGGCGTTAGCCTTAGCATGGTTAGCTCCAATGCTGGCCTTGACACAGATAGCTCCAGCGCCTGGCTTCCAGGCCTCCAGCGCTGTTGGCACTGGAGCTAACGTTAACGGTAGCATATCCAGGCTAGCGACGTCAGGTTTGGCATAGGTGCTAGCGCTAGCATTTCTAGGGTCTGTTTGGCGCTCGAGCGTGTTGGCTTTGCTGACTTTTGGCTTTTTCTCTTTCTTGGCCTTTTTGGTACATACTTGTGCTACTCATTGTGTTTGGGGTGTGGCTAAGGCTATCACTTGCTAGTGCCTTGGTTGTTGCCTATGTGACGCTAGCTTTGACATTCATTAATGTCGTGGTCATATTTATGGCCTGTTTAGAGTTTCTCAATTGCATGAGATTTATTGTTAGTATTTTTATATTTAATTTTTATGCAGTGCATATAGAACATCTTCAAGAGATTCAGTTGTGGAAGTTTGTAACTCTGCAATTATACTTGATGCGATTCTGCAATTAGATGGTATGCATCTAGTTCACGATTTTGTTCAGATATGGGTTAGCCTCTATTCTGAACGTTCGTAATTTTGTATAATCAACGTAATTATGATGATTGTCAGGAAATTATGCATATTTTGCAATTATGCAGCTTGGCGAAGAGCAATATTTATAATTTTATTTCTTGTTAAAAATTGACCATCAACAGTCGGGAACATGACTCTCCTCCAGGTAAGCTCGAAACAATTTAATCGTTGTTGTCCTTTTTTTTGTCAAGTATATTTGCTTCATGTTAATTCTTATAAACTCTATTATCTTGTCATAGCTTTGGGCGTACGAACACTTCCCAACATTGTTCAAGGATTTTCCATACTTGGCCATATATAGATGTTGATTGGGATCCTAGCATCCCTAGAGCTCTTAGATACAACTTCAAAGGAGGTCCAAAACCAGGTAACAATAAACGATTGATAGAAATGGGATTGAATTTGCATACGAGAACGGTCGATAAGGTAGTGTTTGATCCTTACAAAGAGGATAGTAAAGTGCACCATAACAACCTAAGGGCTAATGATGTTGCCTTTTACAATGGACGTTGTTTCACCCTGGAGGATTTGTCATGTACAATCCTTTTCGTGTGATGAGGAAACTAGGGTACAAGCAAACGAGTTGTGTTTTATATCCTCCTCGGTACATTTTCGGGCATCAATTTAATGCGTGTCAATCAAGATCGTCCAAAATTATCGTAACGTACACACCAAAACCAATCTATAAACATTGGAGGGATATGATCACTGATTGTCAAGGGAATACGAGTGATTGGGTTGCTAGTGTTAATGATGAAGCGGAGACCTACTATATGGATAAATTCAGAGATTTTGGTCATGGTTACGTGGTACGTCCGCAGAATGTTGAAGTCCCTCCCCAGAAGAAAAAAAAAGCCAACCCCTGCACCAACTTCCACTCCAACTTCTTCTAAATATCATGCTTCAATCACAAAGCTTCTACCAATGGTGGTACGTATGTTTTTGCTTTACTTATGGTTTTTTGTTTATATGTTGTAATCCTTTTAAAATGGAAAATGATGTATTTTGTTCTTATATAAGTATAATAACTATATGTTGTATACATGAATGTGAAAATTAGCGGAAACGAACCGATGACATTAACAAACTCTTTATTTGCAAAGTTGAAAAAGAAGAGGTCCCGACCCTTGAAGAAATGCGTGAGGTCGATGAGAAACTAAAGAATGTTGAAAATATTGATGCAAGGGATATTTTCAGGGAAAAGCAGAAGAAGCGGGTAGCGAAGAAGGCTAGGCGGGGGTGATTAATATTTGTTTTCTTTAAAAAAATTAGAACTTATTTACTTTGGTCACGTTAAACAATGTTGATCTGGTTTAAGTTTGGTTTGTTTGATTAATTCTGCTCTTAGTTGGGATGCCATACTAAGGATTTCTAGTTTAAGGCCTATGTTTCATTTGAACGATGGAATTTATCTTAAAAAAAATAGTTATTCAGCATTGTTAAGTGTTCTATCGGCATTCTTTACTTTTAAGTCGGCATTTTGTTTCACATAGTTATTTTGGATGCTTTTCTTACTTCTTATCTGTATTCTTTTAAGATGAAGTCGACATAATTTTTTTTTTCAATTCAAAGCCGACAATACTGTCGGCATGGTCTACTGTTCAGTCGGCATTATGATGTTTATATCTTTTTTTTATGTATACTTTTCATAGAAAGTTGGCATAATATGTTATATTCTTTTCAATTTCAATGCCGATAATGCTGTCGGCATGGAAGTTGCAAAAAACGTCCATGCCGATTAAACTAGCTCAGTCTGACGTACTTTAGACATGAGTCGGTATTGTTTTCTACTACAAAGAATATGCCGATATAGCCGGCATTGTATTTTGATAAAATACTATGCCCCCAGTTATCATTTTGTACTAAAAAACTTTTACCTCCTTTAGACATGATTCGTGTACTTGGTAACCATTAAACGATTTTTTTTCATTTATTAATTGATAAGAAATAAGTTTATAGGGAAAACAACAAACCTCAATGAATCTCATTGGTTAATAATCTAATGTATCCCGGAGCCTAGCACTTGAAGTATCGATAACAATCATAGTGGAGAAAGGGTCGGCCGTTATGTGTCTCCCACAAACTTAGAGCACGTCTCTTCTTAGAGAATAATAATACTAACATAAGAAATGTATGCAAATTAATTAAGAATCTTTAGAACAACCTAATATGTTGATGTACTCACATTTTCCGCAAGTCTTGCACCGGGATGATTTTGGTTAACATATCTACATACTCTTCATCTCCCCACAGATATAGTAGTCGAATCTATCAGCTAAGTCTTTCTATTTACGGTAATTAGGATTCCCGTCTAAATCCACCAAGAATTCTTTGAATCTTCTCGAAAACATTGAATACCTTTCATTATGTCGCTCAAGGAATGTTGGAATGAACACTTGAACAAGCATTAGATCATCTTCTAATGTGAATGAAAAGTTTGACATTTTGAAAATAAGTTTATTATTGATTTTAGGGTAAATATGCATTAGAGTAGAACAATGGGGACGTTTTATACATAACTATACATAGATTATGCCTCAAACGACTAGAAAACTGAACCGTTGTGCATCAGTCGGCTTGTCGAAAAAACAATTCAATGCCGACTGAGAACTTTTATACTTTATCTAACATAATATTGTTCAGTAGGCATGCTCGACACATAAACATTCAATGTCGACTGAGGATCCCAATTTGTTGATGCTAATTGAGTTGTAGTCAGTATTTTTTTTTGGATTTGAAGTCCATGCCGACTTTGGTTTTGAACATAACATTGTGTACCCAATGGCTCGATTTTTGGAAATTGAGCAATTACACTAGTAGGTTCTATGGTCTAAAAATACAACTCTTCTTTCAACAAAGAACACTCATACTTTTCTCATCAAATACTCCTCACACTCATCTCAACAAATATCTTCTTATTTCTTCATCTTAAAAAAGTATCTTAAAAAATTAAACATGGCTGCTAGGTTCACCACCAAAGAAGATATTGGCATCATTCATGCGTGGGTGGCAACTAAAAATCAAGACAAGCTGCTAGATATTGACGATACCATAAATATTTTTTGGAACCGTGTATTTATGATTTTTGTGGCGTTAGACGCCAACCGAAATTTAAGAACGTTGGATACGATTAAAGAAATATATTTTGTCATAGGTGACTGATGTGCTTATTTTAGAACGAATTTGTACGACGGGAAGATGTCTCATCCTCATCTAGGCCATGAGGAACGAGTAAGTATATGTGAATTACATGTTAATCAAATCCGATTTGAGTATATCATATATAATATTAACTTACAATTGCTTCCATTTTTCAGAGATCTATTGCTCTTAACGAATTTAGGCGTGACATTGGACACAAATTCAGGGATTCTAAATGCTATGAAGTCTTCAAAGAAAATGACTCGTGTTTTAGAGTGAAAACAAATGTATTCCAAAATGGTACTTTCAGGTAGGTTCGAGAGATCAAGCTCGAACAGGACGAGCCTAAACCAAGAAATGGCCATTCACGTCCTTCTTCGATCACAAAGGTGGAGAAGATTGGGTAGGTCTTAGGGGAGGGAAGCAAAGAAGGTTGAGAAATTATAGTGTATAGTGAAGAATGTATTATCTCTGGGAAAGATCGCTAATTTTGTATATTTTATCTCTTAGTTCTCTTAGTTCTTGTTTCGAATAAATGAAGCCATCTATTTATATTTTGGAGGAGATACACTGATTTATATTAAGTGATAGAAGTTACAAATGAAGTAGTAGAGTAATGATTATGGAGATTGTAGTGAAGTCATGTCCAAAAAATATGGAGGACTTGTATGACCACTACTCCTCGTGCTCTTAACTTTCTTGTAATTGTCCTACTACTTGTTACCTTCTTGTTTGTGGATTTGTTGCCACAACGAATGGTTGTCTTAGAACGCCAGACGAATACCCAATGATAATCCCCTATGTGTTGTATTTGATATCCCGTGGAAATAGTGGAGTCGTGGGCTGCCACTTTGTTTTAAGTCAAATCAGTAGCTTGCTAAGTCAGTGAAGAAAATAGCGAAACTCACTAGTTTGGTAATCAGACTGATTAATTTCGAATCTGGTATGTACTATCTTAGTCCCTCGGAACGCGTCACGGAAGCCAGCGCCCTTAGAAGCTTGGTGACGCATCCACAGTCAGCGCCTCTGACCTGTGGCGCATCCCTGGGGCGCGTCTCCCTCGAGCCAGCTTATGCGATTTCGCAAAGCATCTCCGAGGCATTACTTGGTGGCGCGTCCAGGAGGAACGACGCATAATATGTGGCACATCCTTGAGATTAATGCCAAAGTGACATATTTTAGGGTTAAAACGGCGAATTGATGTGTACTTTGTGAACATGGAATTAAGTTGAAATGCATATTTGGTGATTAAGCATTAGCTATTCCCAGATTTGATAGATGTTATTGGAACATCGATTGCGCATCCGAGAGGAGTTCAAGGAATTCATTTGTGGAATTTATGTGACTTGAGACTGATTCGATATAGAATAAATATTATGAATATTAGGGAGGATACATGATCAGTTTAGAATTCCTATAGTTTTTTGTAGAAACTGTATTCTTAATTTGCATGCGGAATATAAGTACATATACAATATTTTATGTTTTGATATAAAGCTGGAAATATATGCATAAACATGTGCATATGTTTCTGTGTTCCTGGTGTTAGGCAGAAGGCGATTTTACAATTCTAGTCCTTGTCAAAAAATCACCATCTACATTAAGTCCTATGTTTAGTGAGGAACAACAATATTACACAATAAGCACTAGATGATGACAATATGCTTATAACAACTATATATGCACAATCGATTAAGAAAAGTGTAAGAAGATGTACTTAGCTTCTGCCTTCTAGGTACTAGGACAAGTGCCTTTTAGCATTAACCTTGTATAGTATTAGTAGATGCCCACATCCTTGTCAATGACGCTAGCTTGCTCGTGAGTGGGGGAAGATATTGTTGGCGTTAAACGCCTTTTTGGCTTCAAACACGGTTTCCTAATTCAATTAGAACTTTCCATAATTGATTGCCTATATATATGTGTTAACGTCATCTTCTCTTCTCATTATTTTTTTCTCTTTGTTTGAATCAGTAGGGATAGAACGCTTGTTTGAGTACACTTCAGCGAGATCCGGTGGAACTCAAGAGTTCCAACAATCGGCTTTTGAGTCTTGTTGACCATGCTCAGATCCTTCTCTTTTGGAAGGAGTCTCCACTTAATCTTTGAAATTTGAAAATTAAGGTTTTTCCCTTCCTCTATTTAAGTAAACATATTATTGTCTCCCTCTTCCTCCTTCCAACCTCGTCATCTTCATCACTTATAAAGTTCATTCGCCTCATATAACGTTATTTCTGATAATAGCGGATCAGATCAGAATCATCTTCTTGTAAAGCGTAACTCATGGATGCCAAGTCTAGTAAAGGAGTTCTTCTCTATTTATGTATTCTCCGTCACTTATAAATAACCTACTCATAATCTTGATGATTATTCGTTTCTTTTTAAGAACCCCAGGTTAAGAAGGCTCCATACATGTTGAGAGCTAGGATCGTCAGGAAGGGTAGTTCCTCTTCAAACATTAATTGGTCTAGTCGACCTGCTACTGTGAGTAAACTTTCCTCCTATATTTTTTAATTCATGCACTACTCCATGGAAGTGTCCTAATGCAGGTGCCTGATCTGGTATTGTTGATAGGAGATGTAGGTTGTGGATACATAAAGAGGGAAAAGGAAAACCATAGGGTCCTGTCCGGATGAGGAGGATAAGGATGTCAACGTTGAGGTTGAAGCTTCTCCTGGTCCACCAGTTAATACCTCAAGCAGTAATCTTGGCTTCACCGTTCATGCTTATCCGACTGCAGGTCTTCCTTTTGAAATGCATATGAAGTCTCTGTCTCGTAAGCACCATATTGTGAGAGGTTTCATAGTATCAAAGTGGTATACATCTCTTTATACCAAGATCTGGAGGTGATATGGTCATATTGCAACCTCATAGTTGTTGAAAGGATTTTCTCATATTCTGGTAACTATGGTTGCTGGTCTTCTTCCCATAATTGATGACATGAAAAAAACAACACTTCGTGAAGTTACTAGTCGAGAGATATAAAAGAGGGATGAAATGGTAGCCAATTGCAAATATTTGAAGTTTAACGTGAGTTAGCTCCATAAGCGTCTTGACATCATTGAAACAGATCACGCGACTATCATAGCTAACATGATTCATTTATCAAAAGATATATTGAAGGAGGAGAAGGTCTTATCAAGAAAGTCAGTCAAGACCGAGAAGTCAATCCAGGATTTGAAGGCTAGGACTAAGAGGTTTCAGGAAAGGATGAAGAGGATGTATAAACGAAATTATTCATTACTTGAAGATTTGCTCTAGAGGGCCATGTTTTGAGTGAGTGAGGTTTAGATTAATAATAAGCTCTTGAATTGATATATCAGGTTCTCAATTTTGAATTTTGAATATTCATTGAAATATTGATTTTTTTTTATTTAGGCATAATATGCCTTAAGCTATTTGCAATTGATTACCGTTCCCACTGGTGCTCCCTTCATGTATACGATCTTGTAATATTGACTCGCTACTGCTCGAGAGATCACATAAGGAATTTTCCACTTCGGGGCAAACATTTCTTGCTGGATATGATTAGCAGCTTTAGTACCAAGTCCCCAACTTGAAACATTATGGGCTTCATTGCTTTGTTATAAGCTCTGGAAATTCTTCGTCGGTATGCTTTTGCATATCTTTCTGCCTTAGATTGTATTGATTCTAAGAGGTATAGCTCTGCGACACAAAATCTAGGGATTGCGGCTTCATCCAGTATACTCTGCTGGTTGCTGCGATTCTGGCTGATGGGATCTTGATCTCGGCGGGGAGGATGGCGTCAGCTCCATAAAAAAACAAATATGGAGACGTTCCAGTGGCACTTCTAAGTGCCTTTCTCTATGCCCAAAGCGCCATGGGAAATCGTTCGTGCCATGACCTAGGATTATCATATACTGTGCGACTAAGGATCTGAATCAGTGTCTTGTTAGTTGATAGGTGCATAAATCATACATTTAAAGTAGTTTTTCCTGATCCTTATTTTCTATATTTGAGTGAATTATTAGGTATTTTGATTACTTTCGAAGTTTAGTCGCCTTTTCAGGTTACAGTTCAGAAACCCGCAGAATGGAGCTGTATTAGAAGAATTACCGAGGAGCCAGTAAAACTATTCTGAATTTAGGCCTTTCACCATCCACAGTGTAGGAAATTGAATTACGAAGCCAACGGCGAAAGAACGAGGTCATTCTGATAACGTATGAGGAAGTTATGGGCAAAGCCACATGGTGGCAAACTAGCTTGTGCAACTAGCGCCCAGGCGCAAAGTTGGCTGAACCGTATGTGCTAATGTGCTAAGTGACGAGTTGGAGGTGCTAGAGTGGTTTGATGGGCTAGTAGCTAGCCTTGGTGGAGTAGTAGCTAGCTTGGGGAAGTCATATGGGATGAGGAAAGAGTTTGGAGTTGATATATCTTGTTGGAGTGGAATAAGGAA
>JAJJMC010029502.1:750320-778750 GCA_023531435.1 Papaver californicum
ATACTTTTCTTTATTGATTTCCATGGGTTTTGAGAAACCCATGATGAGCTAAACCCTTCTTTATTGGTTAGGGATGTAATCTGAAGTTGGAAAACATGTTTATTAATTGAATGGCGCATATCTCATGATTTCATGTTATTTTTAATATCGTTCATGTTCTACCGAATATAGTGTTATATATGATTGATTGTATGTTTGTTCGAGTCGCGAATTGAATAAGCATGCATTGATATCTACAACTAAACTGGAGTTCTAAGAGTCGATTCTGTCGAGGGACTCCGGTTAAAAGTAGTATAGCATATTTGTTAACGACGGGATGTTGCCATACGAATATGTGTAGAAGCTTGACCTAGGTTAAATCCGAGTGGTGCTTTACGCCGGGTTGCTTAGAATAACCTCAACTCACAAAGACCATATCTATCATTGGGTTGAACTCGGGTGGAGATTACTCACTCAGGTTACCCGGTACTAAGAATTCTAAAAGTGGCGCTTTGCGCTTTTTGATGATATGAGGAGTTTTGCCGGAGTAGACGAGATAACAGGCTACTTTAGGGTTATTGATATTACTAATGCATGAATGTTGAGTATGCTTTGATTGATAACATGTTGGAAAACGGACGATGAATTCTCTAACCAATGCTTTCTTTCCCTGATACACGTTTCTATTAATTTGCTTTAGTTTGCTTTAGTTTAATTTAGCTTAATTCACAACATAAAATCCCCCTGGTTACTTGCGTAACTAAGAATAATAACAATTTAATTGCCTCTCTGTGGGAACGAACTCGTTCTTATTTGCTATACTTAAATCTATTTTGGAAGAGTAAGAACTCGATTATTTTGGTTGATTACGACACGACCATTAGTACTTTTTGCTTTCACATTTCCTTGTGGATAGTATGAAGTAGAGAATACTTGCTTGATACCATATTATTTGTGTGGAAAAACGAATTGAAGGGTAATTTAGGAAAAGTGGGATGAGTAGGTGATAATTCGTCAATCCTTAAACATTTATATTGTTGAAGTACTTTCTTTAGATTCGAGAGATCAATCTGTACAATCCTAGCCTAAACCGAGCAATGACCGTTACAGTCTTGCTTTAGTCACAAAATGAGAAGAAGAAGTATTGATCTTAAGGAGAGAAGCAAGAGAAGGTTGAGGTCAGAGTATCAGGCTCCGTTGGATGTAGCTGGTGCGAATAACTATGGACAATGCTCTGTATGAGAGAGTTGAATGCTCGATTTCAACTTGTGTTGTTCTGTTTCATACTTGTTTTCGTAGTAAAACTTGTATCCTTTTTTTGTTCAATAGAATAAGAATCTATTTATATCATAGCTATTATAACCACCTGACCTCTTCTCTGGAACAAATTTTCTATTTGTTGAGTAGTGGTGAAATGGTAAAGGTGGAGAAGGTGTTGACAACTGCTCTCCACTTCAATTGCGGTTAAATAGTTGGTTATTCAACTTTCTACTTCTCTACTCAACCGCTATCGATCTTTCCAGAATTTCTCTTTAGTGGGTGCAACGCTGCACCACATGCCGTAGACCGCAAGAACTAAACCCTAATAGATATCCCCGTATTTGTGACTTTTTATGTCTCGTATAATATTGTAGTATTAAGCACTACTGATGTTAAATCAATTGAGACTTTCTCAATGGGTCTCTTGATTACAGACTTGTCTTGATTAACTAGTTGACGAGTCTGTCTTGCTTGATTAGCTGACGAATCCAGCAGAATAAAATAAAATACGTCTTGCTTGACTAGCTGATGAGTCTATCAGACTAAAATAAATATGTTTTGCTTGACTAGCTAATGAGTCTGTCTTGCTTGACTAGATGACGAGTCCATCAGACTAAAATAAATATGTCTTGTTTGACTAGCTGATGAGTCTAGTAGACTAGAAAAAATTTGTCTTGCTGGACTAGCTGATGAGTCTAGCTGACTAGAATAAGTAAATACGAGTGCATATTGTTGAGCATAAAAATTGTATATGAGGACTCATACGAAGTCATATGTGAGAGAGGCCTACCATAGTTTAGGATTTTAATCTTGTCAAAACCCTAATTTTCTAAACAGAATTATTCACGTGAAAAGAGAGAGGGAAGAGCGTCCACTTTTTTCTCAAAGCAAGAGCTTCACGTTTTGGTCTTTTGCACTCCTCCTCACATGTTGAGGGTAAAAAAGTGAAATACAAATTTTGATAAGAAGAAAGACGTCAATTTTTAACAAGAAGCAAGACGCTTATATTTTACTCTTTCATCAAAGCCTCACTTGTTGAGGGAAAAATAGTAAAATACCAAAGTTGGAAGAAGCAGGACGTTCAGACTTGGCTTTTGAGTGGAGACGTGCAAGCTTTGTTTTTGAAGCAAAATGCACGAATTTGGGAAGGTGTCCACGTTAATAAGATATGGCTAGTTTCCCTTTTCAAAATTAGGGTTGGAAATTTTGACTCGTTTTTCTAATACATTTTAAGTGTTGAGAATTAATTTTCAAACCCTAATTAGGGTTTGAAATACTTTTGACATGCTTTTGCAACGTTTTGCAAGTGTTATGAATCTGTTTCCAAATCCTAATTAGGGTTTGGAAATTTTGACACGCTTATAAGTGTTGCGAAGCGTTTCAAAACCCTAAATTGGATTATTTTCACTCATTCACATTAGTTGTCTCTTTAAGCAATGGATCAATGCGACCGTGATGAGATTTTTAGCTAGTAGAAGCTACCAAATTGTGTCTGTCACAATTTTGACTTTGAATTTAAGAAAAAATGTGGTACTTTAATCAGATAAGTCCACATATATAGCTATATAGGTGTTTTAATAGGTTAATATTGTGTGAATATTAATCGTGGGCAATTTTTGGGCATTCAGCTGTGGAATATAACACCAAAAATAATACTCAAATTGCTCTATACTAGTGGGCAATCCATATAGGAGCTTGAGATTTTATTTAAAAATCATAGAACATCTGGGAATGTTGTAGGAAGTACCAGTGTTGTTCTAATAATTTTTGTATAGTAATGAATATTGATTAAATTCATCAATTTTCTCATATATGTAGTTAGTCACACATACAAATAGAAGGACAAAGATAAGCGCCTGAGAGAGGGTAGGGATAAGCGCCCACTCAAGAATTCTTTTGCATAATTTTAAAGTTTAGTATTTCTCAGACCCGCATCTTGAGAGATAATTTACTATTTTATCCTTGTCAAAAACCCACCATCCACATTAAGTCCCCTGCTTAGTGCGGAATGAGTAATGTTGCGTGGTAAGCACTAGATGGTGGCCTGTCAGATGAAAAATATAATAAAACATAATTTTAGAGTTCAATGGTTAGATGCTACCAAAGGAGGAGTAGTCGCTTTGAGCTTTTAAACAAGCAAGCTAGACGAATATCTTGGATGCACGTTAATAGTGATTCCATATCAAAGTAAGGATCTTGAAATTGGTTGGATACGCATAGCTTGGTAGTAATCGAGTGAGTAAAACTCGAGTGTTAAAGTAGACAAACACGTCTAGGCTTGAGATGTATGAATGAACCTCGACTAAAGATGGGTGTACAAGCTGGGATAAATTTGGACTGGCATCTTTAAAATAATCTAGGCACATGAGTAGTAAAGCTTTTCATATGAGTTTAATAGAGTTGATGGACGTGTGCGTCTTGGATTGTAGCTGGAAAAAAGGGCTTTCAGTCAAAGCAAGCTTGATCAAAACTTGATTGAATGCAAATGGACGAAGTAAGTTTGATCGAAGGCACACAAACCAGGAGGCAGAGATGGTCGTACAAGTTAGAACAAAGGATGGACGTAGAAGCCTTTAGCTTGAGAAGCAAGACGTATGAATCTGTTAGGGTTCGATTTGATGAATCAAGCAAACTATGATGGAGTTTCTCGGTCTAGCATGCTAGGAAAGACGAGTGTAATTTGATAGCAATACGGACAATCATGACTTGATGGCAGGGAGACAAACTCGTTCTTTGAAAGAGAGGAGAACAAGATTGTTTTATAGTAGGCATGTGAGTGTGACTCGAAGTTTAGGTAGACAAACACATCTGGGCAAGTCTATTGGTGTTGAGCCAACACTACTTTGAAGTTGAGGTGAATATACATCTTTGAGTTTGCACGAACACGTACTATAAAAGACTTCGAAAAAAATAGAGGGAGGACGTGATAAGAGAACAAGGGTGAGTCTTTTTTTTGCTGTACGGACCAAAGGGAAGTTCGTTTCCTTCCCAAACTCTAAATAACAATTATAAAGGGAATCTTTCTTCTTCCATTTTTTATTTCTTTCTCCTTTTTAATATTGTTGCTCTGTGCTCGACATCATAGCATCATCCGGCCATCAATAGTAAGGTAAGCTCCAACTTGTCTCCTTTATATGAGTATACAATTTTTAGATTGAGTTTATCCATGTATTTTCTCAAGGGAACTTCTCATATGCTTGTTTGAATCAAAAGAAGCATTCATAAACCTTAGTTTTCTTGTTATGAACCCATTAATATTATTGTATCTGCATACGAACATCAATTCCTCAAATAATTTTTGTTCATAGGTAAGCTAGGGTTTGGACCGAGACTTGCCCCCTATTTTTTTACGTGAATAATTCACGTCATTTTTTTTCTTATCGTGAGTTAATACTCACGTTCCTCTCAACCTCAACGTTGATATCACCACTTGCTTCTAGTTCATATGTTGCCCTCTATTTCCTTGTCATAGTAGAGCTACACTTATTTTGTGAGACGAGTGTTGTTTGATTAGGATAAAACTATGATTTCCTGTTTTGTCTCAATTATAATACGTATATGTACACACATCTTGATAGCTAGGAACATTGTCACTATTCCTTTTATAAACCCTAGATTCATTATCGTTCTTCAGAAGCAAAATAATCTTCAACTGTAACAACAACCAATAATCTTGATTGAGTAAGTTTAATTCATAATAGCTCTTCTATGTACTCCTTTTGTTGTTGATATTATAATCACTATCTTCGTGTTCGTGTTTTGAATGGATAATTAGGCTTTCTGATCAGAATCATGATTCCGACTCCTCAAACAAGAAGAAAAACCATAGAAGCACAAGAATGAAGAGTGTTGCTCCCAATAAGATTCATCCTGAGCCTAATAATTTTCTGGGTGAAGTTTGCTTGTGCGGCGCAGGTCTCTTGATGATTTGAGGATGACACGTAATCGGGTTGTTGACTTTATATTTGTGATTAATGCTGAAAAAGAATTCAGGAGTCGAGATAATTTGATAAGGAAAGAGTCTGAAGATAAAGAACTCCGAGATTACCGACAGGACCAACATGCCCGGATGAATGCAAGAATTGAACAATTCGATCAACAAGAACGAGGTGTTCAAGTTGATGGTGTGGCCTCTGATTCTGATGCAGAGGACTATGTTTATGATTGGGAGCCTATAGGACATGAGACTGAACCCTTCTCTCCAGATATAAAGTATGAGCAATTAGCTCAGGAAGATTTCGAAGTTGAATGCGATGAAGATGGTTATCATGATAAGATGATGGGTTCAATCGACCCTATAGATAATGAAGCTTCTGAAGAGAACTCAGAAGAAGATTCTGATGCAGGTCCGAAAGAGAATTCTGAATTAGAAGACCTAGAAGAAAGTTCTGAAGAATTACAAGAATCTGATGAGGAGGGTGATGACGAGTATGACTCCGATTTAGACTCTCAGTCCTTTGATTAGTCTTAGCACAACTATTTTGTTTCGATATACTTGTTAGATTTTTGATTTTGTGTAGATTTGAACAATTAGTTGTTTGGTATGCGTGATTGTAAAGATTTTCATCTTGGATTAACCTTATAATCACTTAGAAATACCTTTTGAATGAAGTAATGAATGAAAAATTGAATGAAAATATGAGTAATTTCGTGAAACTTTGTTGTTAGAAAAATTCAGAAATAATGTCTTTACTGAAAATGTTGTAGAATTCTCATACGGAGTCTATTTTTGATGATCTACCCCAAATTTTTCATTCCCAGACAACCATTTAAATCCATGGGAGGAAGATTTTGGGTTTAGAGTCCATTTTAGGGTCCCAAAAAGACGCAATAGTAAAAACTCAGGAAGAATTCAGGAATTTTTCAGTTGGAAGATAGTTGAGAGTTTCGATAATATTTCTCAGCTCGTTTGTCTAATTGATGTGATTTTTTGATATGTTGTAGTGGACATCTGTACGAAGAGTTTGATATCATACCTAAATTCTCTACCAATTTCTCCCAGATCACGACTTTGTACAAGATAATATGAAATTGCCTCTGATGAGCTTAGTATGGAAACGTGTTTTTAAGCCTCTGGGATATTTGGTTGAGTTTTGGGTACTTCATGAAGTATATTTGCATAATTAATCCACTTGTATCCTGAAAATTCTTGTTGGAGCTTGAATCTTCAATTTTTTCACCAACTGGTAATTTTACATGGTGAAAGTAGAAAGGAGCGTAGTAGCATCGAAGAGGTGATGATCGTGGACCAAGTTGCTAAATCCATTACCTCTTCGTCCCAAAACCCTGAATAAATCTTTTCTCACATGATTTTTGATGTAGAAGACCAGATTAAAGATGCCACAAAGACTGAAAAAGCCATCGTAGTGCTTGAGTATCCTGGTGCAGGTCTTCCCTTTCATCCTCCACTAAGTAAGCCGCTTCCAAAACATGTGCTTATTGGTGGCTTCAGTGTTCTAGCAGAGTATGCTGAATTTTATACTCAGATATGGCATAAGTATGGTCACATTGCAACCACCAATAAATATGGAGATCCAAATGTACTTGCTTTTCGTGTGAGTGAAGTACTTCCTTCTATGCATGAAATGTGTACTGTAACCAATGCTACTATTGCTGAGTGGATATTCACAAATTGGGAGTATCATATGGAGGTATGTGACCGACTTGAATTCAATACAACTTGGTTTGGTCGCAGAATTGATGTTGTTAAGGAGTCACCGGCAGCAACAAGTATGATTCTTTCTTCTGACCTTATTGAGCAAGGAGAAAGATTGACTCAAGAGTTAGAGTTGAAGAAGGCTGCTCTCCAAAGTATGAAGGAAGTCTTCTCTAAGAAGGATAGGCCATTGCTGGCCGGCCTACCTTAGGCTTTTATTTCTGCTTTTTTTTTTTCTATTTTAGAGAGATGGTAGACTTATTTAATTTTATTTATTTGGTTTGGATTTGAATGACTGGATATTTGGTAGGCATGCTTGAAAGGTTTTATATTTGGATCGACAGGAATTTTGAATTAATAGAATTGAAATTCGATTACTGAAAGTGAATTTGATACTGAATGCAAATGTCTTGCATACGTTTTGGAGGAATTGAAATTTCAAATGTTTTAAACAAATATTCATGCATGCTTCAAGCGCCAAATTCTTTGAGCCACTTCTCCTGTATTGCCGCCTCTACCAATTTCCCATCTTCATTAATCCACTTGTAGTATCCACCAATAGTATCTTTAGCAATCATGAAAGGTCATTCCCAACCAGAGCTCGTCTTGCGTCTTGCTGCTTTCATAACCCAGTCTCCTACTTGAAAAGAATTAACCCTCACTGGCTTATCTTTGAAGATGTGTTGTTGGTAAGGTCTTTGTTTCGTCTCTGTGCCATCTCTTGCGTTCCATGCGTATGGACATGTAAGAACCCTCTTAGGGTGGTGTTTTGGCACATGTGGACATTCTCGTAGTGTTACAGGAAAATATCCATGATGTTTCTTTCCATGATTGGACATCAGATGAGTAATAAATGACTTAATACGATGTTGAACTTGAAGAGGAGTCTGCTTCATCCACTTAGAAAAATACTGAAGAGGTGAGACTATCCATTCATAACGCCTGACTAGAGTAGAGTTGAGTTTCCATTAAACTCAAGTCCCCAGTTATAAGAGGTGTGAGGGACATTGAGTGGTAAAGAAATGAGTTCAGTAAGTTTTACATGAGCACGATATCTCTCCACATATGATGTTGCACTTTCTCTTAGCTCCTACTTCATAGACGCCAATTTTTGATATTGTTCCAAATACACAAGAGGATCATCTGTCTTGACCTTCTGTAATGCGCAGAGCTGTCTGCTTGAACTGGGCACGACAATGAAGGTATCTTTCTAGCCACAGTCTTTTTGCTATGCATCCATGGACGTCCTAGGATCATGTCATAACCCAGATCTTCTTTTGTTTGAAATTTGGTTGTAGCACATGCAGAACCCATTTGAATTCACAAGATCAATGTAACCATAGGCACTCACAAGATTCCCTTCAGGATCTTGAATGGTAGTAGGCGAATAAACAGCTTCACACGTGTGATCCCTACAACTCTGAGTGTTTTGATAGGTATAATGTTGGTTGTAGTGTCTGCATCGATTAGGGTTCTCTTAAATTTAGTTTTTCTGAGGCTAGCAGCAGTGAGAATTCCCCAATCACACTTTCTTCCATCTTTGCTCATCTGTGTAGGTTCAGTGCGTGCTTTGCTTTCATTGATTGGGGGTAGTCTTCTACCAGGCACAATGTGGTTAAGAGTAGTGAACAAGTTTTTGCTTTGCGCCTTTGAGACGTATAGAAGTTCACATACACACTCCATCAGAGATTAAACCACTTGATTAGTGGGATCTTCAGACATGGTAAAATGTCTGATAGGGATAGGGTTCTTATGTACACCTTCAGTCCCAAAGTCCAGTTCTCCCGAATCAATCTTCTCTTTGAATACCCGTTTTAAAATATTGCAATCACTTGTTGGGTGATTAACAAACATGTGGAAGTGACAATACTTAGGGTTTGTTATTTCTTACTCTGTTGGTGGACGTCAAATATGAGTAAAGTTGATGAAACCATCTAGAATCTAGGCTTCTAAGAGTTCAATTACTTCTTCAATTGTAAGAGGGAGCTCTGTGGCTACCGGGGCTTCTCTTGGTTGTCGTTGTTGACGTTGATACGGTGGTGGAGTTACAGATGCTTGATTAGATCTTCGAGGTGGTCGGCCTTCCTGTGGTGCTGTAGTTGGAACTGGTGCTCTTATTGTATGCTTGGTTTGTGGTTCTGATGTTGGAGATTTCCTCTTACTTCCTTTAGTCACACCACCTACAAATGGTTGTGTATTGGATTGTCTCTGATCCAGGCGCCGACTGTTGCGAGTCTCCCATACTTTTTCATTCTTGACAGGAGGCTTTGTACTCTCTAGCAGATCAGGTGCAGTATTAGCATATCTCTTTGCGTCTTCATGTAACTCAGAGAATGTTTGAAAGTGCAAATTCTCTAATAAAACACGATAGACTGGTATCATTCCATTGATGCAGAGTTTCACTACTTGAAGTTCAATCACATTCGGATCATGGCAGTCAAGGGCTTGAAATATGAATCGTTTGACATAATCATTGGGATGTTCATTGCTCCGCTGAAATATCCTTCCCAAGTCTGATAATGTGACTTGTTCAAAAATAAAAAAGTATTTCCTGTAAAATGCATTAACCATTTCACACCAGTTAAATATACTGTTAAGAGCAAGGTTGTTGTACCATGTGTACGCCCTTCCAGTGAGAGATTTGGAAAATTCTCTCAGACGCAACACATGGTTGTACTCATGTTCTCTTAATGCTTCTAGAAATAGTGAAATATGTTTACGAGCATTTCCTGTTCCATTATAAAGTGAGAATGGAGGAGATGAATATCATATAGGAAGAGGAATCCTATGCATGTCAGATGGATATGGAGGTTGGTGTTGATGAATTGCAGATGAACTCTTTTTTCTGAACTTTTGGAGAAGCGGCTCCAAATCTTCACGAGTAACAAAGTTAAGATGATGGCTTCTCTCTAGTAATGGATTAACGAGGATACAAATTTCATCTTCATCCTGAGCATGACCCGTTGACGTGTTGGCATCAGCAGTTGCTTCAAAAGTATTTTGAGTCTGCTCTGCTGGTGTTAATCTCTTTGTAAGGTCTTGAGAAAGGTGAGGACCTCATTCTGTGTTGTAGCCATCTCTGTTTGAGTTCTTACGAGGGTTTCCTGTGTCTGCATTAATTCAATAATGGTATGAGGAGTCTCCTCAGCCCTTGTTTCTTCATTGTCCTACTCAAGAGGAGGAGGAGTGATATTGTCGATATTGGTAACCTGAGGAGTGTCACCTGGAATAGACCAACTGTAGATGGTGATTTTTTGACAAGGGTGAGAATTTTAGAATCACCCTTCTTCCTCGTTGTAGGAACATAGAAGTATCTGCACATATTTGCGTACATATTTCTAACTTCACATTATAACATGAAATACTGTATTTCTACCTATATTCCACAGGAGAATTAAGAATACAGTCTCTACAAATAACTACAGGTGTTCTATATTGACCCTGTAGCATATCTAATAAGTATCAAGCTCCTAGACGGATTGCCCGCTAGTATAGAGAAACTTGAGTCTTCTCTAGTGATATTCCTAGAGCTTAACGTCTTCTCTAGTGCTATTCCTAGAGCTTGTTCTGTATCCGATGTCTTTTCTAATGCTATTCCTTGAGAAATGTCGATACTTAAATTCTTATTTAAACAATATATATTTACTGCTACAAGCATAATCTGGGAGTAGCTAATAGTTAATCCCCAAATTACATTCTAGCTTAACACCTTGTTCGCAACAAACACATCACAAATTGCTCTCCTGAGATCGAATATGCTTTTTTAGCACTTTTCTTAAATATAAACCACAAATTATGCGCCACTCCTCTTGGACGCGCCACAAACAAGAAGCAATGCCTCAAAAGATATATTAAGCCTTTGAGCTAGGATAACCGTAGCCTTTTCTCTTATCAGCGCCAAGTTAGCACTAGCTATTTGGATTAACACCACATTGGCAACAGCTAGCCACATCAGCGCTAAAAGCGCTAACTTTCCTGGCGCTAACCCTAGCACCTGAGAAACGCCAACTAACTTAACATGGTCTTAGCTAGCACATCTTGGCCTAATGAGGCCTTAGCTAGCGCGTCACTACCTTAGCACCTTAATTTTAGCACTAAAAGTGCTAACCAAAACCATAGCGCCAAAAACGCTAACTCTTCTTGGCCAAGTTCCTTAGCCAACGCATCCTCAAGAGTGCATCTCATGACTAGCCACTAGCCAGTGCATCACATGTTCCAGTACGCCTCTACCTAGCACGCCCCCAAAGCCTGATGCACCCCTAGCAAAGTCTAGCGCGTCCCTAGTGGCTAGCGCGCCCCTTGGCTCCTATGCGTCGCTACCATGCTCAAGCACAACCCAAGGCATTTGCGACCTAGCTTTTCTAGCGCGTCATTGCCAAGGAAAAACGTGTCTCCCATTCTCCATGGCGTCCCATGCTTGGATTCCCCAAGGCCTATGCGTCTCTAGCAAGGACGATACATCCTATCTTCTCTAGCACATCTGATGTATGTCGTAGGTGAAATCAAATTAATGATCTTATTTCCACTTAATTAAAGAATAATACAATGGAAGTCAAGTTCGTTCCCACGAGGAGCGAGGTGTTAAGTTGTTTAAAGTGTCACAAAGGGAGGGGTTTTATTTTAGGTTTTAAACAAAGTAAATAAAAAGCGATTAAAAATAAAGTTGTAAGCAATGGAGAGAAATATGATCGAGGAATCCTTTTTCGTTACTAAACAATCATCAAGTCAATATGTTCATCTACTCATTGTTAATTACCGATTATCACCAACCGTAGAATAACATCTAGATCAGTGTTATTCCTTAAATTCCTTATATTACTGGATACAGAAGTTCTCCCCTACCAGATTCTATTCGTTCAAACCACCTAGTAGTAGATCACTCAAGGTGTAATTTGGTTGAATGTTTTATATTTTATGAATTTATAGGTTAATCCATTCAATTAGACTCTTAGATCAAGGTCTGCTTATTAGTGTTGTTCATACACACAACTGTTCCACAAAATCCCTCTGCAAGGTCTCGTGTTCTCTACTTATGTACGAGTCAATGGACTATTACTTATCTCACAACTCAATACTAGCAATTTATTAAATCAACAATTCAATTCAGTTGGCCACCTAAACAAGTGATAATCATGTGAAGAACTCAAAATAAATTCATATAATAACTCAAATCATGTTTAGAACTTAGAATTCATCCTCAATCAATTAGGTTTTTATCTACTCATGGATGTAGAAGCATCCATGTTATACATAGGAAAATAGTAAAGAAATCGTTACGATAATGGAACCGCTCTAAAACCCTAGCTTTCTCCTCTTTTAGTGTTGTTGATCTCCTCCAAATCTTGCAAAGTCTTGTAAAAGTTTCAAAAAGATGTATTGTTAATGTCTTGGGAGTCTCCTTTTATAGTACTTCATGATAACTAGGGCTTAGAATCCTTCCGGGACCGGGTTTCCTTCTTTTAAAAATCAAAAACGTGTCAAACGGACCCATTGAACTTTCTACAGTTGGCATAGATATTTCCCCACCAAAAATATCGACAGCTGGTCTAACTTTCTGCCTCTAAATTCTCTACACTCGGCATAGATTGGTTGTTGATGAGCAATATCGACTGATGGTGAAACTTTCTGCCACCAAACTTGCTACAATCGGCATAAATTGGTTTCTGATGAGCAATGTCGACCGTAGGTCCAATTCTCTTCCCAATTTCGTGTCACAGTCGGCATAGATGTGTTGCTAATGAGTAATGCCGATTGTTAAGCTGAAAGTGACCTTTTCTTCATCTCGACTGTTTTGTCCATAACTTCTTCGTCCGAACTCGGAATGACCTAATTCTTTCGCCGTTCACTTTGTATTCTTGTTATCTTCAAAACGGTATTAAGAACTCCTAGATTTGAATGAGTAGAATTTGTTTTTAGCCTTTTTCACTTGTAGAACTCAATTTCCTTAGTCATTTTAAGCACCTTGTAGCTCCTTTTTGGATGATTCACCTAATATAAGACATAAGATAGAAAAAAATGTAATAAAAAGTAATATGCAAGAATTATAGCTAAAACAAGCATGGATTTGACACTAAAAACATATAAATTATGCACTTATCAAATTCCCCCACACTTAGCTTTTGCTAGTCCTCGAGCAAAATACTATCTAAACTAACCTAAACCACAACAAATCCATTTCGTCGAGGACACGGTTACACTTAGCATATATAACAAGCCTTTAAATCCTTAGGTATCCCTTGTGGACGAGTTATAGTCTCGTGAGGGTTTACAAGAGGTATACCCACAAAACCTACTCCAACTTCCAAATGTTCCAGAGCATATGCATCCAAAGAGCTACGAAGACATAAAGTTTATGCACACTAACAATAAGAAGTTAAGTATAAAGAACACTATTCTCATGTGTATCCATTAAGTTAGGAGGAAACCACCATATGAAAGAATCCAGGTTCAAGAGTGACCGAATAAGAGTTTTGCCTCACCAATAGGATTTTATGAATTTGACACTCAAATGACGCATTTTATGGTTCTCACATGTTTGCAGGAAGGAGCGAAGATAAAAATCCTACACATGTTGAATGGTGGAAAGGAAAGGTAACCTTCTGAATCATATGAAGATGTTATCCCGTAGAATGCAGGATAATAAAGAACCCTTTTTTTCTTCTGATGATCTCTAAAAAAAAGAAATCAACCACTATGCAAGGATATGAACGCTTACTTACCTTCTCACCCGATTCACAATCAACACGACTCTCACAACATCCAATAGAAACGTCTTCGGTCTTCAATTGTTGATGATGAACTCTTGAACTTCGTAGAACCTTGATAATTGTAACTCTTTTCCTCAATTTCTTGTTGCTTGAAACTTTTTTATAGATTTCTTTTTCCCTACGACCTTATTGAATGAATACAAACTAAAGTAATTAAAACAAAATGTTCTTCTTTTTTTTTTCTTTTTTCTCTATGTATATATTTTTTTTTGAATAAATAAGATACAAACTTAAAAAATAAAATGAAATTACTATGGCCGTGGGATAAGGACTTTACATTTGATTTTTCATAACTTGTATTGACTCGTTATCATGAACTTCACTAGCTCTCATCTTTTGATTTCTTTCACTCTTGTACATAAGTCTTCAACATGTATATATAATTCTGCCCATTGTATTATTGCTTTACTTGAATATGAAATTTTCTCTTTCTTGTACCATTGCTTGTAAACCTTAAACGTCTTCAACTTTTCTTTAAATTTTTGATGCTCCGCTTGTTAATGATAATGGTGTTTCTATGGACCTGTTGTTGTCGAGAGAATGGTGCCAACTGCAAACAAGACTTTAAGATAGAGTTAGCAATTCTGATGACACCCTCATGATTGATAGAAATAGCACTCAAAAGATCAAAAAGTAGTGCTGAAATTGGTGTGAAGTTGGATAGCTCATCATTCTACTCAGAAAATTGAAGGTTTGGTGCCTCACTCATGGGTATTGAATGATCAAATTCTCAAACATTGTATTCTCTACCGGCAGTCGATGTCCATTTTTTTCAGTTCTAGCCTCTCAACAACTAAGGAACCCGAATATAGTTCTCTAATACTTCTAAGTTTAGTTGTTTTGGTGAGAAACCTGTATGTAAACGTAGATAGAAGTATAATAAGTGACTCTAAAACATCTAAAAGTTGGAGGTTTTCATGCAAATATGTACAAAAAGTTTAAAAATTCTACAAAAGTGAACAAAAAAAATCTAAATGCTTAATCACTGTCCCACACTTAAACTTTACATTGTCCTCAATGTAAATTGACTCTTCCAATGTAAAATCAAGATGGGAAATCAAATAATGATATGAAAAACTACTAAAAATCAAAATTTAAAGACAGAAATACAAAACCAATGGGTTGCCTTCCATGCAACGCTTGGTTTAAAGTCATCATCCCAACTCTCTATTCGCCCGTATTACTCCTCCAGAGGGAGCAAATATTGAAACTCAAGCACATCTACATCCACATATGCGATGTTTTCGTAGAGTTGCTTTATCTATGGCTATTGACCTTGGAAACTGTCCCATCTTGGAGACTAGTTATCTCAACTGCACCATGAGGAATAACATTAGTAACAACATACGGTCCAATCCCACAAGACCTTAGCTTTCCAGTAAATAGTTTAAGACGAGAATAAAATAAAAGAACTTTATGTCCCGCAAAAAAATTCTTTCGAGAAATCATCTTGTCATGAAAAAGTTTAGTCTTCTCATTGTATATATGAGAAATCATGTAAGCATCATTACGAATCTCCTCTAGCTCATTAATTTGCAGTTTTATTTGTTTCCCGGCTTCATCATACTCCATGTTGCACATCTTTATCACCCATAAATCCTTATGTTCTAGTTCAACCGGAAGATGACAAGCTTTTCCATAAACCAACCGATATGGATATATACCAATCGGTATCTTGTATTCCATTTTATACACCCATAACGCATCCTTGAGTCTGAAACTCCAATCTTTCCGTGTACCGTTGACGTTTATCTCTAGATTAGAATTAATCTCATGATTTGAAATTTCAGCTTCCCACTAGTTTGTGGGTGGTAACGCGTACCAATCTTGTATGTGACATTGTACTTCTTGTGAACATGAAAGGATTTTCAAAAGTGTGAACCTCCATCACTAATAACCACACGTGGTGTGCCATGTCTAGTGAAAATATTTTCCTTCACAAACTCACAAACAACTTGCGAATCATTAGTAGGGGTGGCTTTAGCTTCCACCCATTTAGAAACATAATCCACAATAAGAAGTATATAAAATTTTCCATACGAATTAACAAAAGGGCCCGTAAAATCCATTCCCCACACATCGAATATTTCTAAAACAAGAATTGGTGTGAGTGGCATTTGATTTGGAGCACCTAGATTGCCCGCTCGTTGACATCTATCACAATATTTTCAAAAAGCATATGCATCCTCAAATAGGGTGCGCCAATAAAAACCACTCTCAAGGACTTTGAGAGCGGTAGGTTTAGAACAAAAATGCCCACCACAAGCATAAGAATGACAAAAAGACAGAATGGATTGAAATTCAGAGTCGAGTATGCACATGCAGATAATTTTATTAGCACAGTGTTTCCACAAGTAGAGTTCATCCATACATAATGTTTGGCTATCTTTTTAAGCTTCATCTTTTGAGAACTAGACATTGTAGTAGGTACCTGCCTCGTAACCAAGTAGTTCATTATATCAGCGAACCAAGGTGTTGAATCTTCTATTGAGAAAAGTTGTTCATCCGGAAAATGATCCTGCAAGGGAAAGTCCTCTTCAGAAATAACAATTCTACTAAGATGATCAACAACTGTATTCTCAACACTTTTCTTGTCTCTAATTTCTATGTCAAATTCTTGCAACAATAGAATCCAACGTATAAGTCCTGGCTTAGCTTCTTTCTTCTTGAGTAGGTACCTAAGTGCTGCATGATCAGAATATACAACCACTTTCGTCCCCACCAAGTATGATATAAATTTTTCTAGTACAAAACCTATAGCCAACAACTCTTTCTTCGTGGTAGAGTAGTTGATTTGTGCATCCTTTAGGGTCCTAGATACATAGTAAATCACGTGGGACAATTTGTCCACCCTTGACCCAAAACGGCTCCAACTGCATAGTCACTCGCATCACACATGAATTCAAACGGTAAACTCCAATCAGGTGACTTGATAATTGGTGCAGTTGTCAACAACTCTTTCAATCTGTCAAAAACATCCTTGCACTCCTGGTCAAAGTTGAAGGTTGCCTCTTTTTGCAACAATCTACACATTGGAATTGAGATTTTGGAGAAATCTTTGATAAACCTCCTTTAAAAACCTGCATGACCAAGAAACGAGCGAATCTCCCTCACCCAAGTGGGGTATTGTAAGTTTCTTATTAAGTCTATCTTTGCTTTGTACATTTCGATCCCTCGAGAGGACACAATGTGACCAAGCACTATACCATGGTTTACCATAAAGTGACATTTCTCCTAATTTAGGAAAATGTTCGTGTCTATGCATCTTTTAAGCACAAGTTCAAGATTTTCAAAGAAAATATCAAATGAATCTCCATAAAAACTAAAATCATCCATAAATACCTCAATGATGCGTTCCATGTAGTCAGAAAATATACTAACCATACATCTCTAAAAATTGGCAGGCGCATTGCAAAGACCAAACGACATCCTTCTATATGCGAATGTACCTAAAAGACAAGTAAAAGTAGTCTTCTATTGATCCTCCGGTGCAATAACAATCTGATTGTAGCTCGAACAACCATCCAAAAAGCAATAATGTGAATGTCCTAACAACCTCTCTAGCATCTGATCAATGAAAGGCAAAGGAAAACGATCCTTTCGGGTAACGAAATTAATCTTTCTGTAGTCTATGCATACTCTCATGTTTGAAATCGTGTAGGAACAAGTTCTTTATCTTGATTTCTGACAACCGTAACACCAGACTTCTTTGGTACCACATGTACCAGACTAGTCCATTTGTTGTCGGAAATTCGGTAAATCACCCCCACACTTAGCAATTTGAGGATCTCTTTCTTCACGGCGTCCATCATTGGTGGGTTAAGCCTACGCTGAGCATCACGTACTGGCTTTGCATCGCCTTCCATTAGAATTTTATGCATGCACATTGATGGACTAATTCCTTTGATATAAGCAATGGTCCAACCAATGACCGTTTTGTGCTCTTTCAGAACCCTAATCAAGCGTTCTTCTAGTATGTCAGTGAGGTTCTTTGCAATGATCACCGAAAGCTCCAAGTAATAATACTTTAAGTGTTATGGAAGAGGCTTCAATTTATTTTAAGTGCCTGCACAACAGAAGGTAAAGGAACCTCATTAGTTACGGGTAAAGAAATATAAGAGATATTACCAGTTCGAGTTTCTTGTAGTGCCGTCAAGGCACCACACATCTCTACTATACGTACAAGTTTGTCTTCCCATGAATGTCCAATTCAATGCTATTACGTAACAAAACTCCAAGTTCATATTCACTGTTCAAATCAAACATTTGCTGTGCTAGCGAACCAATAACATCGATAGAGAAAGCGGATTGAACATCACTAGGATAACGCATGGCTTCAAATATGTTGAAGCGAATAATCTCCTTATGAAATTCCATAGTTAGTGTACCACTATCAACATCAATCTTCGTCTTTGCAGTTTTTATAAATGGTCTCCCAAGAAGTAACGAAGTAGATGAACTATTTTCTACTTTCTGCATATCCACATTATAGAAATCAACCGGAAAGATTAAATCATTCACTTGAACTAACACGTCTTCCACGAGTCCCTTATGATATATGTTGGACTTGTTTTCTAATTAAATGGTAAACCCTGTCTCTCTTAAAGGTCCAAGATTCAAAGAATCATAAATATCAGCTGACATAACACTCACGGAAGCTCCCAGATCAAGTAAAGCATGCTAAAACCTCTTAGTACCAATAGTAATTGGCACCATAAAGCCTCCAGGATCCGTATATTTTGTAGGCATCTTCTTCAACAACATAGACGTGGCACTCTCGCCCACCTTAGTGACTTCATTATGAATCAACTTATCCTTCTTTGTATACAAATCCTTCAAAACCATAGCATATCTAGGCATAGTTTTGATGGCTTCAATAAATGGGATGTTGCTTTTCACCTTCTTGAAGATATCCATAATCTCTTTATCTTGAGCTTCTTTCTTGGATTTGGAAAAAGGACTACGAAAAGGAGGTGGTATAGTAAAGGTAGGAACCGTGTCCTTAGGTTGGCCAGTTGTGATTGGCTTTTCCTTTGGCACGGTTTTTTCCTTTACTTCCTTGTCTAAGTCACCACTAACCTTCTCTTGTTGTTGTGGTTCCTCAACTTGTCTTCCACTTCTTAGAGTTACAACGTTGAAATGCTCTCTTGGGTTCACAACGAGTTGTGATGGAAAGTTTGTTGATGCTTTTGCTTTCAGTAGATTCATATCGGTCGCCAATTGCCCCATTTGCGTCCGAATTTCCTTCATCGCCATATCTTGTCTCTTGATATAAGATTTAAGAAAATCTTCAAGGTTAGAACCTTGATTTTGAGGTTGTTGAGGCTGACAGAATTGTTGTTGTTGTTGTGGTTGAAAACCACCTTGTTGCCCATAAGTTAGCATAGGAGCAGCAACTTGCATGTTCGCATAACTGAAATTTGGGTGATCTTTTCAGCCGGGATTGTAAGTATTAGAATAAGGATCATACCTCGACCTTTAATTAGGAAATATAGCATTCACCTCATCATCATCTTTGTATGTAGGAACAACTGCAGATGTTATCCGTTGGACCATCTTTTGTATATTACCTATGCGTTATTCTATGTACGAAGAGTCACCCATTTCACTAACTTTTCGAACTGCCGATGAATCTCTAGTGTAAAACTGCTGCGTGTATGCAGTCATACTTTCGATCTAACTCGTAGCCTCCTCGATATTTTTATTAGCTAATGCACCACTACTATCAACATTAATCAAGTGCCTTTCATGCGGTAGTATCCCCTCATATAAGTGTGTGATGATAAGTTATGGTGGTATCTGATGGTGTGGGAAGATCACCAATAATTTTTTATATTGGGTAGGTCTTAGGGGAGGGAAGCAAAGAAGGTTGAGAAATTATAGCGTGTAGGTAAGAATGGATTATCTCTTGGATAAATCGCTAATTTTGTATATTTTTTCTCTTAGTTCTCTCTTTTCTTGTTTCGAATCGATGAAGCCATCTATTTATATTTTGGAGGAGACACACTGATTTCTCGTAAGCGATGGAAGTTACAAAAGAAGTGGAGGATTAAAGATTATGGAGATTGTAGTAGATTCGTGTCCGAGAAATAGGGAGGACTTGTATGAACACTACTCATCGGGCTCTCAACTGTCATATAATTATCCCACTACTTGTTACTTTCTTGTTCGTGGGTGTGTTGCCACAACGCACGATTGTCGTAGACCGCCAGACCAATACCCCAACGAGAATCCCCACATGTGTTGTATTTGATATCTCGTGGAAATAATGGAGTCGTGGGCTTCCACTTTTTTTAAGTCAAGTCAATAGCTTGCTAATTCAGTGAGGAAAGTTGCGCAACTCACTAGTTTGGTAATCAGAATGATTAGTGTCCAGTCTGGTAAGTTTAGTGGTCATATACTAGATTAGGAGTAACATGGATTATTTTAATAGCCAAATATCAACTTAGAAGTGGCGTGGCGCAAATCTGGAAGTGTTTGGAGCCAAGATTGCGTGAAAGTTCCAAAAGGCTATTCGTGACGTATTTTTTCAGAAACTTATGCAAAAGGCTTGCCGAGCAACCATATAGGGTTGGCGCTTGCATTAGGCCAGCGCAAAGTAGTGATACGTCTCTGTAACGCATCTTAGGAGTAGGCTGGCGCTGACACTAGGACAACGCCTAGGATGCTAGTGATGCGTCCCTAGGGAAGCGTCTCAAAAGTTAGTTGGCGTTGGTTATTGCCAGCGCCTTAGAATCTTAGTGACGCATCCATGGGCACGCGTCAGGAAACTAGGTACGCGCTGGTTAGTCTAAGGCCTTAGAAGCTTAGTGACGTGTCCCTGGGAACGTGTCAGGAAATTAGGTTGACGTGATTGTTCACTTACATACCCGTTGTAAGGTTGTTGGTATGAATGAGAATTATCACAATGTTTTACAGGATGATTGTAGCCAAAATATTTGTTTTTATCATATCCCACATATGGTTGGAATTTGTACGAATGAAATTGAGAATTAAACTGATCACCATAAAATATTTGTTCTTGTGAACCATATATGTTATTTACAAAAGGATTCATCTCGAAAAAGCCTAAAAAAGAAATTATGTGCACAACTCGTTTAGAGAACTTATTTGTTGTTCTAGACAAGTGATGAATACCACTAACCAATTATGAGCACGCAAAAAGATTGGTTGTACCTGAAAATAAGTTTATAAAAGAAACAAATTAGTAAAAGAAACTGGAATGAAAACTAAATGCAAAATCAGAAAATTAAATAACAACTAGAACTACCGACTGCTCCCCGACAGTGGCGCCAATTTGATGGAGGTGTCATACTCGTCAAAAATATATTCTTTACTTTCTTATACTAACTAGTAGAATAATGATAGGCAGGTTCGTTCCTAAGGGAGCACTGAGTTAAAGTTGTCAGTAAATTTCTGAAAATAAACTAACCCAAAGATACAAAGACAAATAAAAGAATGCAAATATGAGAATGAGAATGATGAAGGATTCTTTCTCCACTAGTGAACATGGATACAAGTGAAATCTTCTTCAAAATATGTTTACTAAAAACCCTAGACAAGTTATGAGTTCAACAAGACCATTAGACTCTAAGGTCATTTCGTAGAATAAGTTCTCTACTCGTTTCTAGCCAATGAAGCCACTTTGAATAAGCTCTCTAGTGTAACTTTATTGACCGGTATTTTTCTGTGAGTCGGGTTTATCCTAGCCACATGTTCGTAAGTTCGACATGTTAACTTAGGGTTATCTTTCACACATCAAAATCCACAACATCCCATTACAATGTTGATGATTCGCTACTTTTGATTAAATAGTCGTAACAATTGCGGATTACGGGTCAAGAATCTAGCATTCAAATTATAAACAAGATATTCAATTGGCCATTTGAACACTTACAAACAATTCATGGTTATAGGTTCGGTAAAAGATAAATAATAAAATAATATTGAAAAGAATAATTAATTTAAATAACTCATATCACATAGTTTTGAATTCATCCCTGACCAAAACTAACTATTTTGCACATATTGGAGTTCATGATAAAAGAAATAATATAAAACTAGAATTAAAAACACTAAACCAAAACAAGCAGGTAGGTCCAGCTAGCTCGTCTGTTGATGTATGGAAGGACAGTGGCGTGTGCCGCGACTGCAAAGTGCTGAACACAACTCTTCACGTTGTTGTTAGTGTAGATGCAAACACGCTGATGATATGAAGATGGTGGTCTAGATGATGCAAACTTGTGATGATGTCTAGGGTTATGGAGATGAACTGGTGGTAGTGTGCAGTTTGGAAATGAGCTAAAAGCTCCTCTCTGTTGGAGATGGAAGCAGCGTGAGGAGGTATATCTGATGTCTTTATGTTGTAGCCTTGAGTCCTTTTTATACCTTCAATTTTTTGCTGTGACTTGAATTTTACGCCAACAACAGTTTGCTAATTGTATTAGAACTCATAACTCCATCTCAATCTCCTCCATCCATCCATAAAGATCAACGACAGCAACACTCTCTTAACTTGTTTCTCGGCAAAGAAACACTGCCCAAAACAACTCAAATTCTTATCAAAATTTTAACCCAAGAACCGTGTCCTTCATGCCTCCAATTTCATGTCCTAACCATTATCAAATACCCTTCAGAAGCATAGCTAGCTTCTCTTATTTCACAAACACTTCGTGTGCACTTCTTTGTATTGACAGTGTATCTGGTATAAGTTCACGCTTTTATAGCTTCTCTTCATCCTGCAAACTCAATTAAGAAACAACATTCATACTAATCATTCAATGAACATCAAGAATCCTTTAGCATTCAATCATGGCAGCAGGTGGCTTCTTCTCTTCTTGTAATCTTGTTCAAACTCAATAACCCATCGAAACCCACCTGTGTTCTTCACTGTCTTCTAATTCCAAATCAACTGGACCAATTCAATTCCATGCCTTCTTTGTTCAATTCAAATTACGGCAACAACTTGGTTTCACGGCCACATAAAACCCTCATTCTTCTTCTTACTGCCACTGAAACCCATCACCGAGATCAGAAAACCCAAGTTCTTCGGTAATATCAACCCATTCTCCAATTCTTGAACTGATTTTTCAAATCCATTCTTCACCGCAAAAACCCATACTAATTTCTTCCATTCATCACCACTTCTTCCCTGAAGTTTCATCTAACCCAGTCAACAGCTAACTCGATTTTATCTGCACCTTCCTCTTCCTCTTTTCACTCTCTTCTTGCTCATATCAACAAACCCATTTCTTTAATTCCGTAAAACTGTCGAATTCAACTCATATCCCTCTCGGTTTTGTTTAGAGCTGCACATGGCTCGGTTCGGTTCGGTTTTTGCCCTAACCATTACCAAAACTGAGAGTTTCGGTTTTTCGATTTTGAAAACCGAGTGTCACCATTAAGCTTTTTGGTTCGGTTCGGTTTTTAACCGTCTCGGTTTCAGTTTTTTCGGTTCGGTTTCGGTTTTAACTAAAAATTTCACTTAACAAATTTGTCAGGTTCTATTTCAGCATTCTTGTAAACTACAATAATAAGTTACAGTAGAAGAACAAGAACAACAAAAGTAACAAAATTCTTTATCCCCAATAGTACTGACGTGAATCCCTTCAACTTAATTGAGCTTACATAAATTAATTGAGCTTACAGAAATAAACAGACCCCAGAGTTTAGATCCAAAAAGGAAGATAACAGGCGTCTTAGATCCTCTTCAACTTGTTCTATCTGCTCACCACTATTGTGATCCCCAAGCCTAAGAAAGACTAATTTCTGTTTAAATTACTCTGCTTACAAGAAGAGTAGAATTCCATGTTTGTGCATCTTCTTCTTCTGATGACAATAATAACAAGCTGAAAAATGACAAATCAAAACCCATTTCTGTTAACTAACTAAGAACAAATCAGGGAATGAAGACAGTAAATCTCAAAAATCATGGGTTTTAATTACATACATCAATTATTAAAAATTTCTCTTCGGACTTGGTAGGGGTAAAAGGAAGTATTTCGAGCATCTGGGTGTATATAGAAACAGGATTAGAAACAAAACCATGCAAGTTAGTTGGTAATAGAGTTTAAAGAATCTAATTAGACCACATATAATGATTTTTACTCACAAACATAGACATAATCTAATTAAGCTCAGATGAAGTAGAAAAAATAAATTAAGGTGCTGAATGAACAACAATGAAGTGATGATAAAGATCATCAAGTTTTTTCCTCTAAATTCTCACCTTTTTTTTCTTCTTGTGAATTCCTAGCTCCAACAACAACAAAAGACATCAAATCCAGACGAGATAAAAAAGATTCTCTAATAAACTCTTTTTTCTCTCTGAACTAAAAATTCATGGTTTGTGAGTAATAGAACAGAAATGTACAGATTAGATCCGATTCGGCATAGAGAAAGGAAAAGAGGAAAACCAAAAGGGGAAGAGAAGAGGGAGGTGTGCAGAGAAGAGGGAAGAAGAGAGAGGCGCAGGGAGAGAAGTGAAACAAACTAGGTTTTTTCTTTTAATATACTAGGGTTAGAGATCAACGGCTAAAAACCCTCTGAATCCAATGGCTATTATTAATCGGTTTTTTTGGTTTTTTTGGTTCGGTTCTAGGGTAGAACCAAAACCGAACCAAGATTAATCGTTTTTGTTTTTTCAAAACAGTGCATCACCATTAGATGTTCGGTTCGGCTCGGTTCGTTTTTTTTTTGCTCGGTTCGGTGCGGTTTTGCCGGTTTTTCGTGCATCCCTAGTCTTGTTAACTGAACCTGCCAGTAACCCCCATCTCATACTCGATCCTGTCTTTTCACTCTTATCTCCTTACTGCCATAGTAACAGCTGCGTGACTGCGTCTCTAGTTTTGAATTTGAGAGAAAAGAGAGAGCCTTTCGACCTAGAATTTAGGTCATAATAAAAATGGATTTGGGCACCCGTGATTGTCAGCCCTAACTATGTTCCAATGAAAGCAGGTGGCTGCCCTGAGTAATTTTCTATTTTTGACACTTTAAAGCCTCACATTCTTGCATGCTCTGCACCATCAACATCTAAGACCTCCAAGCAATGATTTAGCTTATTTTTTCTCTTCTTTCACGTCACATGACTCTAATATAGCTACTAAAAGCAAACAAAGCATAATATACAGTAATTTACAAGAAAAATAACAAATAAAGCATAATCATTTGATACTAATTAAGGTGTTTTAGACACCTATTAACTCATTCGGTATATAATGGTGGATTATATAACAATGCCGACTTAGGTTCTTGACAGAATCAACGATTATTTAAAAAAAAAAAAAACTAGCCAACTAGACACAACGACTAGTTTTGATTCCCAACTAAGTAGTCGTTGGGGGCCTTATCTATATAAGGTTGTTAACAACATGTTATACTCATTTGAAAACCTTAGCCTTATAATCAAAGAAAATCTCTTTTGCAATGGAAAGTCCATCATCAACTACCAATTCAACTGAAGAGATACTCAGAAGATGTAAACGAACTACTCTATTATCATCAACTACCAAATCAATTAATGTTATGGAAGAAGAGATACGCAAACGAAGCAAACCAATTAGTACCATGGAAAAATAGGTACTCAAGAAACAAGGTGAAGACCAATTCCAACTAATGGAAAGATTAAAGTCCATTGAGGAAGAGATGGAATGGGTTAGGAAATTTTACATCGTCATGGATTTTCCCGAAGAAGAACGAGATGACCATATATTTTGGAATCTTGTGACAACATGACCTTTTGCTCCCAAGTTGGACGGTAAGTACAATAAACCACACTTTGATTACGGGCAAGACTATGTTTCTTCAAGGACCATTCATGTTAATAAGTTGTGCTACAAGTACAACGAGTTTCTCGCTATCCACAGATGGGACAGGTTTGTGGCATAAGCCGTATATACCAAATGGAGGGAAGAACCGTTTTATCATTTCGAAGCAGCCAAAGTAGTTGAGTCTCGCACAAAAAAAAAGAATAATATGTAATATGTGTAGTAAGACCAAGTTAGTCTACAAGTTGTTAGTCTAGTTTAATATTGCTTTCACGTTCTAATGTACTACTAGTGAACCTTTGTTTGAATCTAATTATCTTATTAATCTAAGCCTAAATATTGTTTAATGTTATTTCTCATATTTAATTAGCCGTCATGGTATACTCCAGCGTCGGCATTGCCAGCTCCTTTGTCAGCATTGCTAACTTCTATATCGGCATTTTGATTTTCACATTTATTTTGTAGAATGCACTAACATTTTTTTGTATACTTTTCATCTACATTCGACATTGTTTGGTTTAATCATTTCAATGACGACATATTTATTGCCGTGGAATTCGCCTCGTAGAAAATGCCAAGTGTACCTTACATAATAGCTATATCACTTATAGGCTTCAGTCGGCATGTTCGAAACTAATATTGTATATGCCGACTGTAAGTCGGTGTTGTTGTCAACTATTAAACAATGCCGACTGTACCTTAGATAATTACAATTTCATTTCTAGGTTACAGTCGGCATGCTCGAAACCAATAACATATATGCCGACTATTATTCTGCATAACCACAACAATGCCGACGCAAGCTCAATATTTAAGACCACCATGAAGCAAACTTAAACCATTCATGACACAAAACTTCAAACCATTAATTGAACTAAAACCGTTTCATTCATTGAGTGTGATTCATTCATAGTTTAAAATACCAAATATAAATGAAAACACAAAAAACCATGTCATACTAAGTCCTAAAAGTGAACCCTCTCAAGTTCACAATATTTCAATTATTATCGTAGGTCGCTTCACGGATAAACTTAAAACATCCCATAATTGGTGATTTTCCTCGAACATTGTTATCTAACTATTATAGTGATTTGAAATTACAGTTGATATTTTAGTATACGCACAAAGCGGTTGTAATGGAAAATTTTTATTTAACTTGAGACCGATAAAATAGTTCTCGTTCACGAACGCCATAACAATTCTTCTTTTCTTCAATGACGCTTCACACACCTGAAATTTTGGTGTAAACGTACTTCCTGTCCCAGGCACAAAATAATGAACCAAAAAGTTAAATGTATCTCCTATGAGATGCCCATATACCGGTATTTTCATCCAATAAGACGACGAAAGGAAGTCCATGGGTTCTTTGGCCCTAGTACACGAGCATGAAAATCATTGAATTCTTGTTCATTGTCTGCCATTGCTTCATAGAAACTCTTCCTTTTGATTAGTGTTTCGGCCACACGCATTCTTGCATATTGGCATTGTGTCATCCCCAATGTATCATCTGATTGTAAGTAACCTAATTGCTCGGTCACAACATGATAACTACAATTTCCATCTCCATCCACATCGTCCGTTCACGAATAGTCTCGGGAAATTGCCTCATGTACTCTTCTATTATATTGTGACAAGTTCGCTTCGTCTTACCGTTTTTCAGATATCTTGGGGTTTTCATATTACCTATTGTTTTCCTTATTATCTGCATACCATCTTCGTCAATTTCCTAAGACACAACTTCCTTCAATGTACTTCCTCTCTTGGGAGGAACCGGTGCTTCCACAATATTAGGAATAGCTTGGGAATTGTGATCTTGTTGTTGTGGAGTTAATATAGTAGCCTCCTTCTTCGGCCTACCTCTCTTTTAGGACTTAAACTTGACATTGTCCTCAATGTAAATTGGCTCTTCCAATGTAAATCAAGATGGGAAATCCTAACATGATATGAAAAACTATGAAAAAGATAAAAGATAAGGATAGAAATAAAAACCAATAGGTTGCATCCCATGCAGCGCTTAGTTTAACGTCCTCAGTATGACCTTCTGGTTATCGCCCGTAAGCCAACAATCTGAAAATCTGGGGATCCACCCATACAACAATCTGCAGTTCTAATAACAGCTTCACAAAAACGTTAGCATAAAATTGCTACTTTAGGGAAGTTTCCCCCACACTTATTCTTTTCTACACTTGGAAGTGTATAAAGAACGTAGAATGTGGGAACTTCTTTGGGTTCCTCTCGGTGAACCTGCACAATGCTAGAATAAAACACATCTAGTGGTGGATAATTAAAAAAAAAATAATTCTCAAGAATTTTAGTAGCACAAATACCCAACCCTAAGTGAGGTAGCTCCTTAAATCGGGTTAACAACCTTTTGTGAAACTATTTCGACTGGGGGAAGAGGATCAAAAGATATAGAACTGTGCAAAGGATTAGACAAACCTTTCACAATCTCTTGTATTACAGGATCCTCATCATTCTTAAAGAAATCCAATAAATTATTTACCTCATGTATATCGTGGTCCTCTATCAAACTCTTTAAAACCCATTCTCCTTTAGTTTCTGGTTCAAACAAAATCTCAGCATCATTATAATCCTTGATAAGCTCAATTGGGTCTTCCACGAAATCAATCAACTTGGTTTCATTATCGACTAAAGGTTTCTCATATTAATCATCGTCATCAGACCAAAACTTAGGTTCATATGTAAGAGCGTCCTCTAATACGTACTCCTTAGAGATATAAAAATCCCTATACTCCTCATCATCAGAATCAAAATCCTCTCCCAAAAAGTCTAATTTGTTGGTGCAGCTCATAATATCTTCGTTTGAGTACGTTACACCATTTATGACAATAGATATGTCATATTCAATCTCCTCCTTTTGATTAGGAGAATGATCATATTAAGATCCAGAGTTGGAATAACTTTACCATTATCGCAAGGACTTTTCAAAGGTTGCTCATCTTCATAATAGTCTTTATCGTTCTTAGGAATTTTAGAATCGTT
>JAJJMC010029502.1:800379-892064 GCA_023531435.1 Papaver californicum
ATAAGGAAACTTAGCACATTTCCTAATTCAACTAGGATTCTAAAGTGGCTAACTCTAGTTCTATAAGGAGAACTAAACTCTTCTCATGGCAAGTCTTTGGGTGAAGTTAGGACACAATATTGGAGGTCACGTGGAGGAGATATTCTCTCAAGGAAGAAGAGCAATTGACGTACACAAGGACTTGGCTACTCACGTAAAAGAGCTAGAAAATAGGCTAAAAAGACTGAAGCAAAAGTTGGCTGGGTACTCACGTATAAAAGGGAGAGTTTGCTGCTGGATTATATATCACGAAAATACATAGGTATACAGGAGATAATGAGAGACACGGACAGCAAAAAAGGGAGACAGCAAAGGAGAAAGGCTGAAGGCGTTTTGGAGGCTGCTGGCTATCTTTGCAGCTGCGCTTCGAAGCCACAACAATTCTTTGCAATCTTTCCGGGTTTGAGTAACTTATCTTTTAATTATTTTCCATGGGTTATGAGAAACCCATGATGAGATAAACCCTTTATATTGGTTAGGGATGTAATCTGATGTTTGAAGACATGTTTATTAATTGAATGGCGCATATCTCACGATTTCATGTTATTTTTAATATCGTTCATGTTCTACCGAATATAGTGTTATATATGATTGATTGCTGATTTATTTGAGTTTCAAATCAGGTAAATAAGTATTGATATCTACAACTAAACTGGAGTTCTGAGAGTCAATTCTGTCGAGGGACTCCGGTTATAAGTAGTATAGCATATTTGTTAACAATACTTAAAATTGCCATGCGAATATGTGTAGAAGCTTGACCTAAATTAAATCCGAGTGGCGAATTGCACCGGGTTATTTAGATTAACCTCAACTCACAAATACCATAGCTATCATTGGGTTAAACTCGAGTGGAGGTACTCACTCAGGTTATCCGGTGCTAAGAATTCAAAGGGTGGAGGTACTCATTATTTGATGATATTAGGAGTTTTGCCGAAGTAGACGAGATAACTGGCTACTTTAGGGTTCTTGGTATTACTAATGCATGAATGTTGAGTATGCTTTGATTGATAACATGTTGGAAAACGGATGATGAATTCTCTAACCAATGCTTTCTTTCCCTGATACACGTTTTTATTATTTTGCTTTATTTTGCTTTAGTTTAATTTAGCTTAAATCACAACATAAACCCCCCCTGTTTACTTACGTGACTGAAAATAAATCATAATCACTGCCTCTCTATGGGAACGAACTTGTTCTTATTTGCTATACTCAAATCTATTTTCGAAGAGTAAGAACTCGAATATTTTGGTTGATTACGACACGACCAATGATTACCAACTCTTTTGAGTAGTTCATATCATTTGAGAAAGATGATCTGTTGAGCTTGACCTATTTCTATGAATCTGCCAGAAAATCCGTTTGGAACGGTGGCTGGTATCCTACGACCCTTGGCACTGGGACTGATCACCCCCTCAACCGTGCGACATGGTATGTGTTGTCAGGATCCCACTCACGAGTGGAAGAGCGTGAGGAACGGTAGACTGGCAAGAGATATTGTATCTTCACAGTAGAAAGATGAAAATCATTTGTTGGTTTTGATGACCCTTGAAAACGAGAATTATACTTGTATGCTTATAAAGCAGTTTGAGACAAATCGATGCACGATTTCTTATTCAACATATTTTCTGAAAAGTTGGTTATGACGGTTCTTTGAGTGGCATATCGGAAAGTCGTAATTTGCCAAGCGGGTCATAACCCGACTCGCTGGAAGCGAAGATTTTTCGTCCTGTCACAGCTATATTACTAATTAATTAGTGAGAAATATCTTAAGTAATTTGTTACACTTACGACACACGCTAAAATTTGGCGTCGCTGCCGGGAAGTAGTAGTTAATTGATATGTTATTTGTTTTAGCTTATTTTAGTAGTTTATATATTTTCACGTTTTTCTTTAGTATTTTCATATTTTTAGGTTTTCATGGAATTAACAACTAGTTGAAGGTGTTCAACTCTCATTCGGGAGGTAAATTATGAAAAAAGGTTGTAAGTATCACTTTTGTTTTTGTTTATTTTTTAGGATTTATATTTTTTTTTAGATTTTATCTTTTATTCTTGTGAGTCGTCATGTTTCCTTATGGAAATAACATGGACGGTACACAAGATCAATCATGTTATAGTGGTAATCAATACGGTTTTCAATCTCAGTCTTATGACAACTTCCAAATATGCCATGAGTATAATCAGAACCAATCCTTTGGTTACGATCAATATCCTGTGGAAACTTATGATTATTCTCATACATATCAACAACCTAATGACGAGTATGTATGTGAACGATCGCGAGGATGGAAGGATAATTATGCTTCTAATCATGTTTTTTTCTAGTTTGGCAGATGAATTCGGATATTATACGACACGTATGGATTCAATTTTAGAGAGAGTTTCATCAACCGAACCTAACTATAATATTCTCGACCCAAATCCTGATCGTAGTTATGATCACGCACCCACTGAAAGGGATGAGGTTTACGCTAGAGATATTTTAGTAAGTGAAGGGATAAAATATCCTAACATAAAAGATATCATTATCCATATGTTTGAAACATTTTGAGCAACAGAATCAGAAGATGTTGGATACACTCGAACTTCGAGGGAATATGGAAGTCCTGAAGAATCACATGGGTCAATTTAAAGAAGAGATGGCGAAGGAAGAAGTTTGGACTCAATGCCAAACGATCGATGCTAAAGATGATGAACCTTCTGAAATTCATTGCAACGATGATGAAGTTATTTCATGTCATGGACCTGGGAATTCTTCCTTCGACGCTATACGCTGGGCAGGCCAGAACTCCCCGATGCACGGCTTTAAAGACGGTAACCGGACCTTAAAGCCTAACCTCTCGCTGGAAAATGAAGGTAGATTTTCCTTCCAAAGTATGCTTTGTAAGCATGATCAATTATATTATAATGGTGATCAATATAGTTTTCAATTTCAATCTTATGACAACTACCAACCATACCAAGAGTATAATCAAAACCAATCTTTTGGCTACGACCAATACCCTACGGAACCTTATGGTTATTCTCATCATACCAACAACCTTATGACGGGTATGTAAGTAAAAAATCACAAGGATGGGGGGATAGTTATGTTTCTAATAATTTCTCTAGTTCCACAGATTCTACTTGTGCCAAGTTAGACAAACTCCAAAGGCTGATGGAGCACTTTATTCAACAATAAGATGAGCACGGTAGAAAGTTAGATGATTTACAACAAAAACATCAACAATATGATTGGGAAGAGTCACATTGAGAAATTCAAAGGAATTCAGAGAAATTATACAAACAAATTTCTCAACTCGGTAAAAATAGGGATGAGAAAGAAGTATGGCCTCAAAACCAAAACGATTCTAAAATTCCTAAGAACGATAAAGACTATTATGAAGATGAGCAACCTTTGAAAAGTCCTTGCAATAATGGTAAAGTTATTCCAACTCCGGATCTTAATAATTATCATTCGCCTATTCAAAAGGAGGAGATTGGGTATGACATATCTACTGTCATAAATGATGTAACGTACTCAAACGAAGATATTATGAGCTGCTTCAACAAATTAGACTTTTTGGGAAAGGATTTTGATTCTGATGATGTGGAGTGTAGGGATTTTTATATCTCTAAGGAGTACATATTAGAGAACGTTCTTACATATGAACCTAAGTTTTGGTCTGATGACGATGATCAATATGAGCAACCTTTAGTCGAGAATGAAACCAAATTGATTGATTTCGTGGAAGACCCAATTGATCTTATCAAGGATTATAATGATGCTGAGATTTTGGTTGAACCAGAAACTGAAGAAGAATGGTTTTTAAAAAGTTTGATAGAGGACCATGATATATATGAGGGAAATAATTCATTGGATTTCTTTAAGAATGATGAGGATCCTGTAATACAAGAGATTGTGAAAGTTTTGTCTAATCCTTTGCACAGTTATATATCTTTTGATCCTCCTCCTCCAATCGAAATAGTTTCACAAAAGGTCGTTAACCCGATTTTTAAGGAGCTACCTCACTTAGGGTTGGGTATTTGTGCTACTAAAATTCTTAAGAATTGTTTTGCTTCTAATTATCCACCACTAGATGTGTTTGATTCTATCATTATGCACGTTCACCGAGAGGAACCCAGAGAAGTTCCCACATTCTACGTTCTTTATACGCTTCCAAGTGTAGAAAAGACTAAGTGTGGGGGAAACTTCCCTAAAGTAGCAATTTCAATATTTGTACCTTATGCTAACGTTTTTGTGAAGCTGTTATTAGAACTGCGGATTGTTGTCTGGGTGGATCCCCAGATTTTCAGATTGTTGGTTTACGGGCGATAACTAGAAGGTCAGGCTAAGGACGTTAAACTAAGTTCTGCATGGGAGGCAACCCATTGGTTTTTTTATTTATATCCTTATCTTTTATCATTTTCATAGTTTTTCATATCAATTTAGGATTTCCCATCTTGATTTTACATTGGAAAAGCCAATTTACATTGAGGAAAATGTAAAGTCTAAGTGTGGGGGAGTGACTAAGCATTTTTAGTCTTTACTTTTATAGGTAGAATTTTAAACTCTTGGTACATATTTGCATAAAAACCTCCAACTTTTAGATGTTTTAGAGTCACTTTATATACTTCTAGCTAAGTTTACGTACGGATTTCTTACTGAAATAACTAAACTTATAAGTATTAGAAAACTACATTCGGGTTGCTTAGTTGTTGAGAGGCTAAAACTGACAAAATGGACTTAAACCGCCGGTAGAGAATACAGTATTAGAGAAGTTGATCATTCAATACTCATGAGTGAGGCACCAAACCTTCAATTTTCTGTTTAGAATGCTTCATCTGCGCAAATTCCGGGTAGAATGATGGGCTACCCAACCCCACACCAATTTCAGTACTACTTTTTGGTCTCTTGAGTGCTATTTTTATCAATCATGAGGGTGTCATCAGAATTGCTAACTATATCTTGTAGTCTTGTTTGCAGTTGGCACCATTCTCTCGACAACAACAGGTCCATAGAAACACATTATCATCAACAAGCATAACATTATAAATTTGAAGTAAAGTTAAAGACGTTCAAGGTTTACAAGCAAACAGTACAAGAAAGAGCAAATTTTATATTCAAGAAGAGCAACAATACAATGAACAGAACTATATATACATGTTGAAGACTTATGTACAAGAGTGAAAGAAATTAAAATACGAGATTTAGTGAAGTTCATGATATCGAGAAAATACAAGTTGTGAAGAATCAAGTGGTAAAGTCCTTCTTCCACGGCTATATTAGTTTCATTTGTTAGTTTGTATTTTAATTTATCAAAAAAAATGTTTTATATTGCTTTAGTGTATATTTATTTTGGTAATTATTCAATAAGGTCGTGGGGAAGAAGAAATCTATAAAGAAGTTTCGAACATCAAGGAATTGAGAAAAAGAGCTACAATTTTCAAGGTTCTACGAAGTTCAAGATTTCATCATCAATAATTGAAGACCGAAGGTAAGTAAGCGTTCTCATCCTTACATAGTGGTTGATTTCCTTTCTTAGAGGTCACTAGAGAAAAAAAAGGTTCTTTTTCGTCCCACGTTTCTATGGGATAACATGTTCATATAATTCGGTAGGTTTCTTTTCCTTCCCACCATTTAGCGTGTGTAGGATTTCTATCTTCATTCCTGGCTGCACACATGAGAACCATAAAGTGCGTCTTTTGAGTGTCAATTTCATAAAATCCTATTAGTGAGGCAGAAGTCATTCGATCGCTCTTGAGGCCGTCTGGATTCTTTCATATTGTGGTTTTCTCCTAACTCAATAGTTAAGCATGAGAATAATGTTCTTTGGCATTTCTAACTTCTTACTATTAGTGTGCATAAACTTTATATCCTCATAAATCTTTGGATGCTTGTGGCTTTGGAGTAGGTTTTGTGAGTATACCTCTTGTAAAATCTCACGAGATTATAAATTTTCCACTAGGGATTTAAAGGCTTGTTACACATGCTAAGTGTAACCGTGTCCTCAACGAAATGGAGTTGTTGTATTTTAGTTTTGTGTTAGTTTAGATAGTAGTTTGCTCGAGGACTAACAAAAGCTAAGGGTGGGGGAATTTGATAATTTCTTAATTCACATGTTTATAGTGTCAAATCCGTACTTGTTTAATCTATAATTCTTGTATATTACTTTTTATTACGTTTGTTTTTTATCTTATATCTTATATTAGGTGAATCATCCAAAAAGGATCCGTAAAGTGCTTAAAAGGAACAAAGAATATAAATCTACCAACCAAATACAAATTCAACTCATTCAAATCCAGGAGTTCTTAATACCATTTTAAGATAACAAGAAGACGAAGCCAACACAAAAAGAATGAGGTCATTCCGAGTTCGGACGAAGGAGTTATGGACAAACCAATCGAGATAAAGAAAAGGTCATCTACAGACCAAGAGTCTGCATTTCTTATGGGAATTCACCTATGCCGGGTGATAAGATTTGGGAAAACCCTATGAATAATAACCGCAATCGCACATCGTCTACAATGTAGAAGCGGAAAATACGAGTCGAACCCACAGGGAGCGGGAAAATAGTGTAACCAATATTCCTAGTCGACTAACCAGAACTGATGTTTTTTTTTGTATTTTAAAGAATGAAAAAGAAACAAATAAATTAAACTAAACTAATAAAACAAATAAACAAAGAGAGTTGGTAATCAGGGTTTATAGTATCCACCACTATTTATATTCAATTACTGAAGAGAAATATAACTCCTAAATATTAATTTATCGTTCGTTCTATCGACATCACCTATTATATGTATTAGACTCGCAAATATCACTGGGACACCCTAAGCATAGCGCATCAAAATCTCTAACTCTCAGCATACACCATCAAATTACGTTAGAGAGAAATTTATATGAAACTAAATATAGGCTCACAAATAATACCTTGTTATTCTGAGCATACCCCATCAAAGGAATTAACCCAAGCATAGAATATCAAATAATTAGCCAAATATATTTGTAGGACTATCAAATAAGAATAAAAGTAATTGTACATACAAAACTGGTGAAGCAATAACTCAAATTATCATTAAATCAATAAACAAAAATCAAGAACTAATCTAGTCAATTCATAATAGTCTATTGTTATATAGATCAATTCAATTATCCTTAAACTTAAAGTGGTTTCAACATAAAAACTCTAGTTACAAATTCAGCAAGACATGGCAATGGGTTTCTCAAAACCCATAAAAATAAATTAAGAAAAGATTGAGAAATTAAACCGTGATCACCTACATAACCGTCAAACTTCCCATCTCAGATTTTGTACATCTCCTCACCTCTGTACAGTCCGTGAACCCATATGTACCTTGTCTCCTACCCATTACCAGCCATCACTGAACTTCCTTCTCCTCCTTGGTGCCTTCCCCACTCATTCCAACATAGCCGCCAACCAAACTTCCCAAGAGAAAACAAAATCTCGCTCCCCCCTCCACGTCTCTTATCTCTTTCTTCCCCTTTTATACTCCTCTCCTGAAAACCAAAAGAGACCCACTTGTTTTCTCTTTATCAGGCTATGTCTCTTCCATCCCCACCTACTTATGCTATGTCCACACCAATTTTCACCTTCACGTGCTTTCTAGCCATCCATACAAAGAGATTATACCACATGCTCTACTTCTTAGCCAAACTTCAGTTCTTATCTCCCTAGCCAACAACCGTCACCTATTATTTTTACTTCCAACAGACCGAACTCCCATGTCTTCTCTCTCAATTCCATCCGCTCTTGCCAGCCACGTCCGTCAACATTGAACATAAATTGTAGCCCATTAGTTCAAGTGTCCAAATTCATATCCATAGCCTTATTTTCCTGCAACTAGTATTTTACCGTTACAATCGATAAAAATACTAAAACACTAAAATTAGTATAAAATTAAATGCTAGCAAATATAAATTATATGGTAAATATGTATAAATTATGTTTGTATCAAATACCCCCAAACCTATATTTTGCTAGTCCTCGAACAAAACAAATCTAAAATAAAATAAAAAAATTCTAACTCATTTTCGCAAGAATCGCGACTACATTTAGCATTTGAAACAAGCCTTTAAACCCCTAAGTGGCCTTAGCGGACGAGTTTTTTCTTGTGAGGGTTGACAAGAGATCTACCCACAAACCTTTACTTTAAACTCTAGCTTATTGTGAACGATTGAGGGTAGACACTAAACATGATATTTAGTTGGCTACAAAATTCTTTGGCTATGGGAGGAATTACCATGTTTTGAGTCCAATTGATGTACACGAGTTTCCACTCGAGCATACTAAAATTCATATATAAGAAAATAAAGCACTACTTAGATAGTCGTACAATGGACCACGATACTCGGAATCTAACAAATCATAATCACATGAATAGATTAAGAAGATGGATATGGAGATAGAAGTGTGCACATTTTGACTATGGTGAACGGTGTTTCCCATAACATCTATATGAACATCGTGCCAAGATGAACCCTTATGGATTGAGATACGCACCCACTGGTCTGAACCCTAACTCTAGTATCAACTCAGTTGGTATATACAAGGGCCCAGCGGTCGATTTATTGAATATATACAATTATTTTTTCTTTCTTTTTTCTTTTTTTTTCGACAACATGATTAGATCTTTTGAATCTAAGCGAATGCTCCTTGTCAGCAAATTACATGATAGTTCCCACGTATCCTGTGTTCCACGCTTACTTAGGCGACGGAGAGAGGGAGAACACACACATATTGCTATCCAAGTGTCTTTTTTTTCAATGGTCAAGTTCAATTAAAATAATGAGACTTGATCTCAATCATTTTACTTCATCCTAGCGGCGACAAAAAGGCGATACCAGTGCCCCACCAAATCACTTAGAGAAACACATAAAGTTGCAAAAATAAAAACAGAATGTGATATGGTGACGACTATCATGTTATTTCGAACACCTGAGCTCTGTTCTTTTATGAATAAACCATTTAGCTGGGTCCCTCAACTCCTATAGACAAGAATTATGTTTCCATCTACCTAGAATGGTTAGCGTCATCATGAATTGTTCACAAGTTTCTAAATTTTTGTAATTTCTTATTGGCATCAATTTTCGGAAACTCTACCCCCAAACCTAAATCTAACATTGTCCTTAATGTTTCAAACTGTGCAATCTAGAATGGTATGCGATAAATATAAATGTGAGAAAAAATATAAATCAAAGAGAAGGGATTGGAAGATTTCACCTTATTGACGCAAGAAAAGTAGTATTCTCTGTATCACACATCAAATGATAGTAATAACAAAGAACACTAAAAATAAAAAGAAACAAAAAGAAAAATAAAATAAAATAAGAATCTACCTATTGGATATGAACATAAAGGATCTCCATAAATTAACAACCTGAAAATTTGGTATCAACCCAAAGTACAATATTTACAACCAATGACAACCTCACACTCTCGCAGTAGCAATATAAAGATGATGAGACTATCAAAAGAAAATAGCTACCCCCCAAACCTGGTTTTTACTAAGGATACATCAATTTGAATAAAAATAACCGAGTTGAAGCGTTCGCTAGGGATGGGAATTGAAACTACGGGAAAAACATGCACAGATTCATAGATGTCACGAGATTCAAAGTAATCTAGTAATACTGGAGAAGCATGCAGTTCTAATCCAAAATTAGGAATCTTCCGAAGAGTTGTGCTAACAATTCTAGGCATATTAAATTATCCACTGGGTTTGTGACCCTGTACTAAATTATCATCATAATCATCATCACCCAAGGGATCTATAGGAATATCACACTAAAGATGATTAAAAGAAACCTTATATGTAGAGTCTAGTGTCTCTAAGTCGTTAAACTTATATGTAGAGTCTAGTGTCTCTAAGTCGTTAAACTTAAAATACAGTTTCCTCAGAATTAACACATTCATCATCACCACTTTACGTTGCTATTTTCCATAATCCAAAACTGGTGCATAATCTAACAACGCATTAACTTCTTCAAAATGACTATCCACATCGTAGTAGGTTCCAAAATGGGCCAAGCAGGCCTCTAACTGATCATTAACACTATTGGTGCTAAAAGTGTTCTCAAATATAGGAATCAATCATGCAAACAGACTCCATATATACAAACAAAATAAAAACCAAAATTTATACAAAATGAAGTTGGTGCAAATTCAAGAAGTAAACAAACAAGTAATCACCAATTCATTCATTCCATAAGTCACACCATAAAATAAAATAAAAAAAAATTTGCTCTTACCCTTATAATTGGAACGGAAGAGTTCAAAGAACTCAACTAAGTATTTTCCAACTTCGAAAAGCAGTAATAGTACCTCGTATCAACATTCACAATTTAGAATAACGAGCGTCCAACCTGTTCAAATCGTCCAATATATACCTCACAAGCAAGAAAATCGTGAGTATTTTGCAGCATACGAATGTTGTTGAGCTAGAAGACCAGGAGCAACCCCAGAAGTACCTAAAACAAAATTCCAAGGCACAAACTAGTCAAAAAGAACCACAAATCCTAAAGATAAAATAAAAATAAAATACAAAATAAAAAATAAAAAATAAAAAATAGAATAAAAACCTAAATTACGATTAGAAAATAAAAAATACTAATTACAATATTCCACAACCGCTCTCCGACAGCGGCGCCAAATAAAAAATACTAAACCCTATAAATAATAACCGCAATCGCACAACTTCTACAATGTAGAAGCGGCAAATACGGGTCGACTCCACAGGGAGCAGAAAAATATTGTAACCAATATTCCTAATCAACTAACCAGAACTGATAATGTTTTTTTTTGGATTTTAAAGAATGAAAATGGATCAAATAAATTAAACTAAACTAATAAAACAACTAAACAGAGAGAGTCGGTGACCATGGATTATAATTTCCACCACTATTTATATTTCAATTACTGAAGAGAAACATAAATCATGAATATTAATTTATCGTTCGTTCTATTGACATCACCTATTATATGTATTAGACTCGCAAATATCACTGGGACACCCTAAACATGGCGCATCAAAGCTCTAAGTCTCAGCATACACCAACAAATTGCATTAACGAGAAAAATATACGAAACTAAATATAGGCTCACAAATAATACCTGGCTAATCTAAGCATACCCCATCAAAGGAATTAACCCAAGCATAGAATATCAAATAATTAGCCAAATATATTTGTAGGACTAACAAATAAGCACAAAAGTTATTGTATCGTACAGAATCGATGAAGCAACAACTCAAATTATCATTAAATCAATAAACTAAAATCAAGAACTAATCTATTCAATTCATAATAGTTTATTGCTATATAGATCAATTCAATTATCCTTAAACTCAAAGTGGTTTCAACATAAAAAACTCTAGTTACAAATTCAGCAAGACATGGAAATGGGTTTCTCAAAACCCATACAAATAAATTAAGAAAAGATTAAGAAATTAAACCGTGATCACCAATACAACCGTCAAACTTCCCGTCTCAGATTTTATACGCTTCCTCACCTCTGTACAGTCCGTGAACCCATATGTACCTTGTCTCCTACCCATTACCAGTCGTCACCAAACTTCCTTCTCATCCTTGGTGCATTCCCCACTCAGTCCAACAAAGCCGCCAACCAAACTTCCCAAGAAAAAACAAAATCTCGCCCCCCTCCACTTCTCTTATCTCTTTCTTCCCCCCCGAAAACCAAAAGAGACCCACTTATTTTCTCCCTGTCAGGCTATGTCTCTTCCATCCCTACCTACTTATGCCACGTCCACACCAATTTTCACCTTCACGTGCTTTTTATTCATTCATACAAAGAGATTATACCACATGCTCTACTTCTTAGCCAAACTTCAGTTCTTATCTCCCTAGCCAACAACCGTCACCTATTATTTCTACTTCCAACAGACCGAACTCCCATGTATTCTCTCTTAATTCCATCCACTCTTTCTAGCCACATCCGTCAACATCCAACAAAAACTGTAGCCCATTAGTTCAAGTGTCCAAATTCATATCCATAGCCTTGTTTTCCTGCAACTAGTGTTTTATCGGTACAATCCATAAAAATACTAAAACACCAAAATTAGTATAAAATTAAATGCTAGTAAATATAAATTAGGCGGTAAATATATATAAATTATGCCTGTATCAACAAGTCTAAGGGGTCCGTTTTGACACTTTTTTGACTTCTAAAGCAAGAAAACATGGTTAGGAAGGATTCTAAACCCTAGAAGGAGAAGAAACTTAAGGGTCAAGCATTGAAGGCTATAAAAGAAGACATCTAAGGCTCAAACAAGATATCTTTTTACATCTTTATCAACATCACATCATCTTTAGAGGAATCTCTATAAACTTCTACCTCTCATACTACAATTTTACATCTTAAACCTAGGGTTTACCTATGAGTAGCTAAAACCTTTGTTGATTAAGGATGAATTCAATGTTCTAAGCGTGAAGCTTTATTAGTTAATACAAGTTTGTTTGAAGTAATTATCATCATCGTTTGCTTTCACTATATCTAGGGTTTATGATTGATTTCTTAGATTATTTGGAGTGCACGCTAGATTAATCTATTGATCATTCTATTGCTAGTAGAGAGTTGAACGTTCTGTAATTGTCGATTATCTCCTACACAAGTAGAGAACTGAGACCTTGTAGAGGGATTCTGTGGAGAAATCATGTGTGAAGACAACACTAGCAAGTGGGCCGAACGTATTGAGTCTAAATACTAGGATCAAACCTAAATTCACAAACCTTAAAGCGTTCGATCGAGTTACACCTTGTAAGCGTACCTCAAGGCGGCTCAGTTGGATAGAATCCGATGAAAAAGCATACATGTTATCCGGTGATATAAGGAGTTTTGGGGATAACTAAGCGTACCTGTCATTTTATTGTTGGTGATGAACCATTCTGACAAAAGATAGATAAGTATAGTAATTCATTCAACGTTTGGTAACGACGAAGGACTCCCTAATCACCTCTTTCTTTTATTGTCTTTCTATTTAGTTAATTAATCTACAAAACCCCCTTTTTAGTATTTATTCTAGTTTTGCTAATCTAAATAATATCGCAATTATACAGCTCTCTGTGGGAACGATCCTTGTTATCGTTATATTACTAGTTAATTAGTGAGAAATATTTTAAGTAGTTTTTTGCAATAACGACACGCATCAGGACATGAGCCCTCAAAGGTATGGAATCAAATTCTTAAAACTCGTGTAAAAAACTTTGTTGCTAACTTGAACGTCGAAAGGGTTTTTTGATATTCCTTTGCAGTTCTTCGCAACTGCAATTTGGAAAAAATAATAATGTAAAGATCATAACAAATAAAATATTTGAATTCAACTTTTCAAGTCGTTCTTACCATATCATCATTCGTTTCTTTTTTTCTTTGTGCATTGATAAACGTCACAGATTAACGCAACATACATATGGCAATTTCAACCCCATAGAAAAAACGGTTATTGGGGTTTTCGGTGTCTCCGTGGAATTTGTCATGAATATTCTGCCAAATATTACCATGGACAGGCTCCACTGTTTATAATAATGCATAATTATACAAATAGTGTCTTCTTCCACAATAAACTTAACAAATTAAACTCTTGGTCGGGATGATGGAGCGAGAGATGGTGAAGCCATATTTCAGGATAAGGTTGTAAAAATATAAAAAAGAATATATTTTTTTTAGATAGAGATGTATAGAAGGTGTGAAACGAAATGAGGTTGGATAAATGGTATATATAGAAGTTTGAATAATAGTCGTTGGATGATATAGTCGTCGAGTGACAATGGCATTGCCTAGCGGCGTAATAATTTCCACTCAATGTCAATGCCATGGTTGAGCGTTGGAAAATATATTGTGCGGTATATCAGTCTCGGCACATCTTATGCCACGCGCGAGGGATCATATAATGGATTTTAATGACAAATATCTCAACTAGAGTTGTCCATGGGAATTGCCATATATTGTTATCTAAGTAGAAAAATTAAAGAACAATAGCTTGCACTTTTTTCCTTCAGATGATTTAACCGTAAGGCAGAGATACGTGGAAAAATATTCTACCAAATGGTGATGTGACATGAAACTTGGAAGATAGAATTCTTCCACCATAAGAATTGCTCTTATGAGTTTGATTTTCTCTCTTTTATGCTCTTACCAAAGACTCAACGTGAGTTCATGGACCTATACGCTTAATGAGCTAACCCTTAAACTCTAAATCTGTAGGCTCATTCATTATTCTTTGATTATTCAAGATGGACTTTTCACACATTTACCAATTGTTATTTCTTAGAAAATTCCTTTGGTTGGAAAGTCTAGTTTTTCTCTTGAAAGTTTGAAGTTATCTTTGGTAGTAATTTTTGTCATAGAATTCACTTATAAAATTCACTCATATCATAATATTAAAGTAGTATCACTTTATGTTTGAAAAGGTATAATGTGCTTAAAGTGATTAAAGATACTACTCATTGAGATAACAATGATGAATGTAATTTTTATCATCCTTGGAAACTCTAGGAAGGGGGGGTTGGTTATTTCTTGCAATACTAATTTTTTAATTGCAGGTATTCATTGAACAACTGAAGAGAAGATCATTGAAGATTCTAAAAATCAAGAAAGCATTATGGAGATTGTGCAGAAAGTCATATTTAAGAAATTTCATATATATTTTAAGTTTTGTCAGGAAAATTAAAAAAGGGGGAGATTATTTGAGCGAATGCTCGGTTGAACCTATATTATTGGAATGTTAAATATGTTGTCATATTTTAGTTGCCAAAACTATTTCTTAAGATAGCCTATTAAAGTCTGCTTCGGTTTGGAATAGGTCAGGTATTAGAGTCTTAGGATTTTTCGAGTTAATTAAAACGAATGAAGAATTGAAGATCACACAAAGAAATCAATTTGAAGAAATTTATCGAGGTAATTTACGAAGATTGTTCTTTCCTTTTGAACTCGTTTCCATCTGTCTATCGTAGTTAAAGTTGATGAATTTATTAAATGATCATAATAAAAAAATATCTTATCACGGATTAGCTTCTGCTAGTCTAGTGATGTTTTGACTTTTAAGCACTTTCTTGTATAGAACTTGAAACTAAGCTTGAGAGAAAAACATATGCGTCAATGAAAATATCAAGGCTTGCAAATTTATTCTTGAGTTTGTAAGGTTTTTTTTTAGTAGTTTACTACTAGTGATTTTCAATTACTTGAGTTTTCACAACCTAAGATTTGAGTTTTTGAACCAAGGTTTCGTGGAAGAGCGTTTGGAATCCAAGAGAAAGGGTAAATCAAAATTATGCCGAACGACAATCCAAATAGCCTTTTATATGTCATAATCGAAATGATATAAAACCTTATTCCAAATAACGTTTTGAATTATGTTGACTTTTTCAAGCACATGTTAGTAGAAGCTCACACAAAATAGTTAACATGTACCAATATAATGTGTCACGTTGTAATACATACAAAAAGGCAATTTTACTTTTCATAAGCTTACAGTCAATGAAATTCCACACACTAATTAATTTGATAACATGTACCAACCAAAATAGTAAACAGACCGGGATTGCATTGAATGTTAATAAAATTGCATTAAACGTTATTCCAAATGACGTCCGACATTATTCCATATAATGCTTTGGAAGTCTCTTCCATTAAACTTGTATTTCCATAATCTATTCCAAACGGTGAGGTGGTGTGAAACTTGGAAGATATAATTCTTCCACCATAAGACTTGCTTTTATGGGCTCTATTTTCAGTCTTTTATTGTTCAAAAGAATTAACCGTGATTTCATGGACCTATACTGTTAATAAGCCAACCTTAGGCTCTAAATCTTTGGGCTCATTCATTCTTCTTTGATTATTAAAGGCAAACTTTTCACACATTTACGAATTGTTATTTCTTAGCAACTTCCTTTGGTTGGAAAGACTAGTTTTTTTCTTGGAAGTTTGAAGTTATCTTTGGTAGTAATTTTTTTCATAGAATTTACTTAAGCTAAGCAATTGTATACAACTTCAAACGAAATAACCTCATTGCAAGTCAAGTTCATTCCAACAAAATAATTTTATGTATCTTAGGAAACGACTTTGATATAGAAATTGAGAATTAACATGGGTTGCGAGAAATTCATTGCTTAAGCAACCCAATCTTGATTGGTTATTATAAATTAGAGATATCAACAAAGAAACTTAATCCTTACGCTTATATGTATCTTGTTGCAAATTTTATCCTCCAAAGACCTAAGGATCTTTGTGATCTAAGGTTCGATTTTGAGAGACTTCACTTGGGATTCGTGAATCACATGTTCACCTATCTTGAAGAAAGATAGTTTTGTAACATGTATTTGTATTTGTTCTGCGTATAATTGTGTCTACTATAAGGTCATTCTCTTCTAATATAAGACCATTCAAGAATTGCAAATCAAATCCAGATTTGATAGAAAGTTACAAATACGATTGAGTATAACTATTATATATTGAAATCATATTTGTGAGTTTTTCAAGAATACATCTTAGTTTAAGATCTAGATTGTGATTCTTGTGGATATAGAAGATTAGATATCTTTATGAGTTTTGAAAATGATACACCCTAATCTTGGATTTAGATTCGTTCAAATTTAGGAAATTGATTTATCCATCCTTGATCTAGAATCACAAACGAAATTACCAGGAATCCTGTTGGATGCAGGATAGCGCTAGACTTCACTACGGACTATATAAAAACTCCTAGGGTTGTAAAGGACATCTAGGGGAATCAAGTGCGTAGGTTTTTGCGACAATTAAAAGATGCATAGGCATAGCTGCATCAGAGTAGCTCAGAGAGTTTATTCTGTCTCAACTACATTCTGTACCAAAGTCGTATAGTAAGCTAGTGTTTGTAACAGCTTAATATAGTGTGTGTTCAAACTGGACGAGGTCCCGAGATTTTTCATCTTCGCAGTTTTCCTCGTTAACAAATTTTGGTGTCTTGCTTTACTTTAAATTTCTGCATTCTATTGATTTTATCTTTATAACTAAAATCACAAAATAATTTTTACGCTAATCAATCATGTTGATTTAAGAATATTTTTTAGAGATTATCCAAGGATATTTTCTTGTTTACTTTAATCTTGGATTGATCAGTTCACACAAGGAAATTATTTATAGGTTCTGTATTGGTAAAGTTGGTGGTGTAATTGGTACATTTTCATTTTTTGAAAGGCTAGGGTTTATATCTTTAAATTTTCTATCACCTGTACATATAAGGAGCATCCACACGTGGGGTGCTCAATTTTAGGTGCCTTTGCTTGATGTAAATAAATGTATTAGTCCCACACTAAACCGTCTTATCTCTCCCACACAAAAAAAACAACCAATTTTCTCTCACATATCAAGTTTTACTTCAAGATAATATACCAAATCTACGGGAAATAAATCCAATTTATGGGTAGATTTGGATAATGATATGTAATAATCGTTGTCTAAAATAAAAAATAATCCTTATATTGATGATTATTAGGGTTATTTAAATATGCATGCATGTGTATTTTTTGTTTCTATATCTAATGACTTGTTACAATCAATTATATTTATCATTGTATGTTTGTAAAACAATTTTATATAGCCTTGGTGTTTCTACCGATTGCTACAATCAATTCAAGTATATCTTTGAGGGCCAATTACACTGACTTAACATAGATCTACATTCGTATGAAGATCCATGGTTATCGGATTTGATTATGATTTCGTTGTACAACACAGATTACACCTCTCTTATATGAGCATTTAATTTTAAAGAAGAAGATAAATGTGTTTTTAATGAAAAACAACAATTCAAATGGTGGAAAACTTCACACCGTCCCTCAAATATTATCGATTTCCTCAACGAATCACATGAATCTATTTTTGTTGCATTTTAGAATATATAGATTTTTTTTTCTTCATATTTTTCAATTAAAATATACTTGATTGATATATGAAATTTGGAACATTTGTTGTTGTTCCTTAAAAAAAATGGCGTAGAAGGTATTACGAGACAACGAGAGGTGGAGGGTAAAATACGAGGTACTTTATTGCTGAGTCTGGCTTTTATGGAAGCTTTAACAATTTATGGGTTGGTTGTAGCATTAACACTTTTATTCGCGAATCCTTTTGTTTAATCCTAAAAATTTAAAAGTTTTTTTAAAATTTTATTGCCCTGAATTTCCCACCTTCTTTTTTGAATTCTATCAAGATTTTATTCTTAATCACTTTTTAATTGAGACAATATCCGTGAAAAGGACTGATTTGAGGATGAGGAATTAGCAGACCTACTTACTTTCTTCTTTTCCGTTCTTAGTCTATTCTCTCTCAAACACCCGTACTGTCTAAACTAGGGATGCACATACCCGACCCGCACCCGCCAGTTTTGACCCGACCCGTACCCGACCTGCCGATAAACAGATCGGATAGGGTGAAAATTTCCTTTACCCGCCTTCTGACGGGTCGGGTGCGGGTGACACCTTCTCACACCCGCCTAACCCGCCAGAAAATCAGGGCAGTGGTAAAGTATTAGTGGGATAGTTAAGTCCATTTCGTTTCTTCCTTCTCTCTATTCATGTTTGTCTCTGTCTCTTTCTTCTTGTTCTTCAGTTCTTATTGTGATCTATATGTGAAGTTTCCAGCATCAAGGTCTTAAAGTGAATCATATCAATGACTGTATTTTAGGAGAAAAGAGTTTCAACTGAGTAATGAGAGAAATAGATAGGTAATGGGTGCAGTGAATTAGGTTTCAATTGAAGATTCGAATTAGTTGTTTGCTGTGAAGATTAGGTTTGTGTGAATTGAATTAAGATGCAGTGATGTTCCGTCGTGAATGGATCTGTTAATGAATTAGGTTTTTTTAATTCTGAAATTGGAGGATTTTCTTTCATTTGGGGAAGAACGCGTGAATGGAATTGGAGGTGGATTTGCTGGGTTAGAGAATTTCAGTGAGGATTCGATTAAGAACAACGAATGAGAGACAGAGAACAAAAGATTGAAGATGGGTTTTTGGTGTTGTTTCAAAATCAAGAACAAATGGCAGAGAATGGGTTTGTGGAGCTGTTGATACGAGCTCGAGTTAGAGGTTCTATTAGTGATGTTCTTCCGTGAATGATTCATGATTGATTATGAGACACTGAAGGTGGTGGTTGTGAAATGAGATGGTTTGTTGTGGCTGGAAAAGTTGAAAACAGGGTATGAAGTAGTGTTAGTGCCGTGAATTGAACGTTAAACTGAGTTGTTTTGATGGATTGTTTGATTTGGTTGCTATTGTTTGTGATTGATTGTGATTAATTGATTGCAGGGAAGGAGAATTGATGTTAGAAAATGGCAGTGATAATGGTGGCTGTTGAGAATTCGAGATAGCTACTATTGGTCTGATCGATGGGTCTATTAGGGTTAATGGCTAGTATAGAACCATCTCTGCTGTTACGTGAGATCAGAGATTGCTGAGATGCTGGTAGTTTGGTTCGAGTGAAGTAAGGCAGTGAATGGTGCTCGAATGTAAAGACAGAAATGGAGGTTACCGATGGAATCATGAAGAAAGAGCTGATGGTTCTATTATGGGTTGAGTCTGTAGTGTTCTGATGGCAGTCGATAATGAAGAATCTGGGCGGGTGACCCGCATCCAACCCGTCGAAATGGCGGGTCAGATCCAACCCGATCTGTCCTACGACGGTTGGGTGCGGGTGAATATTTCAGTCACCCGCTAACTGACTGGTCGGGTGTGGGTGGGGCCAAATTCGACCCACCCGACCCAATATACAGCCCTAGTCTAAACATATATAAATATAAATTATTTGGAATCAATAAACAATATATATAAGTGTTGAAACAAAATGACACAATGCATTCATTTCGAATCAATAAACGATACATTTTGCAGGTTTTAAAATGAAACGACACCCACATTGCGTGCATCTTTACTAGTAGTAGTGCAAATCAGGTGGTTGTAGTAGTGGCAAACTATACCAATGTATATGTGCCATGCCAAACCACCTGCGACCCTCCTAGCTACTTATTTCATCTGTTAAACATTGATATATATATGTAGCATGGATATGTTTAAAATGATCATACGTCCGTATCAGATTCGTGTCAGACATTTGGATTCATATGTTTTCGCATCAGATATATCGATGACATTATATATATATATATAGTAATATCTGATTCTATATATATATATTATTTTATTGAGATATATATCTATTTTTATATAAATTTATTATTTATCAACAATATATTAACATTAATAGGAAATTATATTTGTGACACATACTATATTTTAATGAAAAATATTTTTGATTTTATAATGCATTTACATCCTAGTATTTTTAAAATTTATTTATATATATATTGCGTCGTCCACATCAGTGCTATCCAAGTTGACATGACCGAACCAAGATGTACTTTGAATTCTCAGATAATATGGACTGTTATGATACGAGGAAAAATAAATTGATAGAAATAAAAGAGGTATTTCCTCTACCTCAAAAAATAGAAAATAAAAAACAAAAAGAATATACTAGTTGCTTGCACGTTTTTTGACCCGGATAATTAACCGATCCATATTCGAAAAGTTATAGTCAAGATTCGTCTAGGACATTTATAAACCCTAGTTTTTCTCTTCTTTGCTTAAAATTTTTCTCCGATCTGAAAATTTTACGAAGAAGAAAAACTCAGCCATGATGAATTCAAAAATGATGCCTGCAATCTCAGTTATGATGTGTTTGTTGTCCATTTCTGCTACTTTTGCAAGTAGTGATTCTCCTTTCATCGTTGCTAACAAGAAAGTTAGTCTCAATAGGCTCAAATCTGGAATTGAACGTGTTTCTGTCTCCATCGATATCTATAACCAAGGATCCGCGTATGTATTTCTTCATTTCTTGATCTGATCTTCATTACGGATGATGAATTTGATTTGATTTTGACTTCTTCCATTTGAGATTTCAGTATGTCGACTTTAATTGACTTTGAAAATTATGTTTATGTGATTGCATGAACGTACCGTTTCCATCTGAGAACGTGAATTGTTATGTTTGTTTGATATTTGATGGTGAGATTATTGTGTCTTGATTCAGTTTGTAATTACGGTGATTCCTGTTGATTACATAGATTCATGCATTTATTTAGATCTAAGTAAATGAAATGTGTAATGTGAGCATAAGGTTATGAAGAAGTTTGACTTCAGAGTTAAGGTATTGTCTGCATGAATCTCTTAGGCGTGTTTGTTATACAGGGAACAATTTGCATGTTCGACTTTCATGTAAATTTGTGAAAATTCGGAATGGTTTTATACTATTAGGTAGAATGGTGAAAATACACAGTGATATAGATCTATCAAGTGGAATTCTGGATACGAGTTTATGAACAACTTTTAGTATACATATTGAACTTTTGCAGTCATATATAATGTTTACTGTTGTGGCCTTTGCTAAGTTTGTAACCAATCTTACTGTTCCTGGGGTTGGTGGTGCCGTGGTTGTTGGTGGTGGTGGTGGTCAGCTTTATGTTGTCTTACTGCTACAGTCAATCTTATTGTTTTTGGCGTTGCCTACTAAATCTAAATTATTCAAATTTTTCTTTTGATGCTTTTTGTCTGGTTTGTTGCTTCCACAGTCCCTATTACTAGTTTGAACTATAATATGTTTAAAAAACTAATGTTGGTTAAATACTGATGGTTCTAATGAAGTAATTGACTTTGTAGTACTCTTAATTGTTCAATCAACTATTGTTGTGTTCTTTACTTCTTTAATTTTAAAACTTCAAGTGTGTGCTGAGGTACTGATTTGAACCTTGTCTTAATACGTGTTATATACTAAGGTTTAGTTGTTTATGAAGTTTCCGTTGGTTTTTGAAATCTCATGGTTGGACTGGGAAACCCTTTCAGGACTGCTTATGATGTAAGTCTTACCGATGGCGAGTGGTCACCATCAATCTTCAACTTAGTCAGCGGGAACACTTCCAAGTCATGGGAAAAGCTCGATGTGTAAGTTCTATTTTCTCCTAATACCAAGAACCCTTTTGACATGTTTCGTTTATTTATATTTCCTTATTTTAATATCTGAATTGAAACAAATTTACATAATGTTGCAGTGGTTCTGTTGTTTCTCACTCTTTCGTTCTGGAGTCCAGTGTGAAAGGTGTATACCATGCCTCTCCTGCTGTTATAAAATTCAGAACTCCTACAAAGGCATCTCTACAGGTTTGCACATTATCAGATGCAATATCTGTACAAGTTTATGTTTAACTGGGGAGTTTATTTTGGTTACTCATGAACTTCAATAATACGTCTGCTTGTAGGAGGCGTTCTCATCCCCCATCCTTCCTTTGGAAATTCTTGCTGATAGACCTCCAGAAAAGAAGTTTGAATGGGTAAGCTCCCCTAAATTTTTTAAAAAAGAGAGTAAAGTGAAGCATGATTCTTCATTTGACTGACTTTTTATCTTTTGCTTCATGGATCTTTTTTCGGTGGGGGCGCATTCTCAGGCAAAGGTGAGAAATTTTACCACTTTGCTTAAATATACATTCTCGTCTTATACTTTAAGAACAATCAAAATATAAATAAAGTTGAACTCTTCTGCTTTATTACTCCAGAGTCCAGTCCAGATCATTGCCCATTGGTTGGGATAAAATTTATTGATGTAGCTAGATATTCGTAGAGACCTGTTCCTCATTTTCTCCCAGAACGGAATTATTTGGATAGTTTGGGCTTTGGGGGATGTAAGATAATCCTCACATGTTAATTTGATCTACCCTTGGGTTATGGACACGTAATAACTCTTCTTCTATTCATATAAACTTGTGTACTGGGTTTAAAAGTAACATGTATACTTCTATGGGATATGGGCTTTACTATTCCCCACGTGGTGTGAGATCACTGAGATGTCATTGAGTTATCCATGATGAGGGAACCTGTGAAACTTGGCACTATAATGAAAATTAGTTCAGGCATCATGCATATGGGGCATATCACAACCCATACTGCTTATAGCTTTGCCCATTTAGAGTTGATGTGGTACTATGCTTTCATTTTGTATTTAATAATATTCTGTTTCTGATGCAGAGATTATTAGCAAAATACGGATCACTTGTCTCTGTTCTCACCATCGTGGTCTCATTCATATACCTGGTTGCCTCACCATCAAAATCCAGCGGTGGAAAGGCAGGCAAGAAAAGACGTTAATTGTTAAAAGCTACAGTCGAGACTCTCTTCTTCAAGGAAAAATGTCCAGTGACTGAAAACAAATGTGTTTCAAATTATATCAGGGAATAGCTTTCAGTTTCTAAACTCTAATGTTAGGTGTTAGATGAGGAGTTTGATAAATATTTGTCTCCGGATTTTGCATACTCATCTTCTGTTTTGGAATAGAAACTTAATATAGGGCTGCAGCAGATTCGAGTTGCCTTACAATGTTAATCAGTTACAGTTTAAGGACACACAGATGACACTTTAAATTCCATTCAATTAACTTGTCTCGTTACTTGTTTCTTCAATGAATTTTGCAGGTGTTTTTCATCATTCATTAGAATCATTACTAGCTAAGTTTGAACAATAATAGCCATTAGTTCTTATATTTCAGTTCCCTCGGGGTTATACATATTACTTTTATGTACTAAACCAAACTGATTTCTTTTACTGTTCACAAGTTGAAGAACTTATTGTTACTTAACACTCTCTTGGTTCGTAAGACTATTACTCCATATGCATGTCGCATTGGTGTCTTACATTGGTTCATATCACTATTGTTTTACTCTAATATAGATGTGTTGGAAAAGTCCGTATATTTTCATATATGTAACTGCACAGGTGTAGAGTTGGTCCAAATTGTGGTTCTTAGAGCAACTCCAGGGAGGTGGATATTTTGGCTAATTCACCAATTACCACCCTACAGAGGAATGGATAAACATATAAACTCGTTTGCCTGTTGAAGGAGTTTGCTAATTGAGGCTTATGTTGAGGCCACCTTATAATAGGATGGACAAACGTAAAAACTCATTTGACAAATGAGCATTTGAAGGAGTTTGCCAATTGAGGTTTATATTGAGTCAATCAAATCAACATAAGACGATCGACTTATGTTAAGCCGTTCGGCCTAGGTTAGGTCGAGCATCGTCTCATGTCTTATGTTGAGACGATCGGTTCAATATAAACCGAGTAAAATAGTTTTTATATTAAGTTTAATTAATTTAGTTTGTTATGTATATTGATTTTAAAATAGAAACCGATCCCACTTCTAAAAAATTATTTATTTATTTAAAAAATGGACTCCACCAATTAAAATAAATATTTCTTTATATAAAAATTGGGTCCATTTAGCTAATTTGTCAATTCTTCCACTGGAGAACTGAGTTTGCCAAGCCACGCGGCTGAAATGTCAATGCCCATTGGAGTTGCTCTTACTTATTGAACCATTTATTTCGTACCATGTCCAAATAATAAACATTTTCCTTGTATAAAAAAAGTCAGAAGTAAACAACAAAATATCAGAAGTAATACTTAAACCAAAGTACTACACTACTACTACAATTGCAACATTTCATGGTATCACATTGTCTTGTTGACACATTTAACAGTAACCCAAGCTGCAGAAAAACAGTGTCAATAGTTGAATATGAGTATATTCTTGTTTACAAATGTCCTATGAATACTAGTAATTGACACACAAAGATATCAAACTCAAGGGCAACTAAGTCTACAAAATCATGGAACACAATGTAAATATTCTCTACAGACCATGTGTTTGTGGACATCTGTGTAAATGCATGAAACATCCATAAAGTCCACATATAACATACATCCAAATATTGGATCATGCATATCACTTTCAAGCTAAATCATAATAACCCATCGCAGATGCATTCCACCAAAGCCATCCATCAAACTCATCTCCAGAAAATATTTGGTCTACTAAATAAGACACCACATATATTGCCACACGCTTAACTAATGTGCTTGAAATACACGAACATGCAACAGAAACCTTCACAACAAATGGAAAGAAATAAAACTAGAAGTTCTAGTAGTAACTAGTCTTAGTTGTACAGGAATCATAAAGAGATTGATATGTTATATGTATCAAGTATGATCATTTGGAAACTCATACACAAAGAGAGATGGATACGTAATAAAATTGGTACTACACTACTACTACAATGTACCTGCTAGCAGTCAAATTTGGCACCAGTAAGCTAGGTGTTCATCCTTGCGATTGTTACTCACAATACCCCCACACTGTAAACAAATAAAGCTGCTTCCATCAGAAAACACTTCCAGCATAATTTGCTTTCTGCCACTTTTCGCAAGTATGGAAAAGAAAACTCACCTTTAATAGTCGATTCAATATAACTGTGCCCACAAACTGAGAAAGAAACCTTTGTTACAGAGATATTTAGAAGAATTATCTTCACAAGCAGGAACAATGACAGTGAAGCTTTATTACCTGAGGATAATATACCCCTCTCCAATTGCGCAGAGAAGTTCTGTAAAACCAATGCTTATGAATGAGAAATGAAGTTCTGTAAAACCAATTCATAATTACAGGAAAGAAGAGAACAGGAAAAAAATTGGATTACTCTGTATACATATTGACAAGAAGAGATAATTATCATGACACCATACAATTCTATTGCAATAGAACTAAATGACAGGAAAAAATGCATGTTGAATTTGAATTTTCCTTTCAAGAATTAACTATTGTTTAATACCTTAAATCATGCCACCAACTTAAGCAATGAAGTTAGCAATTTAATAAACAAGTAAAAATGGCACAAGGATCAGTCCCAAACTCCTAATAGTTGTAAATCAGTGAAATAGTTCAATATGGAAAGATACAGAATATAGATGTTTGAAATCGATTAACTTACTATGATGTTTGAAATCGATTACAACCCCTAAAAAAAAACTTAAAGACTCAGTAGTCAGTACTAACAATAACTATAACCTCTAAACAAATAAAAAACCGATTTAAAAAAAAATTAATCAAATCAAAATCGTAAAACCCTACCTGATGATGCTTGAAATCGAGAATCGTTGAAAAAGAAGAAGAAGGTGGTACTACTACTGATGGTGGTTGCTGGGATAGTGGTGGTGGAGGTGATCGGCTGATGAAGAACAGAAGAACTTCTTCTTCTTTCACAGAAGAAATGAAACAAATGAAATGAAATCATGAAACTGGAACAGACGAAATGATCGAGACAAAACCTAGAAATGGACGAATGAGATTGAAACTAGAAATAAAATCAAAGGCCAGCAAATTAACAGATTTTCGACGGGTTGGGCGGGTGGGTCGGGTGAGGGAAGGTGTCACCCGCACCCGACCCGCCAGAAGACGGGTAAATGAAATGGTCACCCGCACCCGACCTGTTTCTCGGCGTGTCGGGTAAAAAAATGACGGGTGCGGGTCGGGTAAAAAAATGGCGGGTGCGGGTCGGGTTGACGGGTTGAGTCGGGTTTGTGCATCCCTTGATACTAAATATAGATATGTTAAAAAGATCAAAAAAATATGTTAGCTTTTATAAAAATAAAAATCAAATATTTTAAAATTATTATTTTACCCACATGAGACCACTTTCTCCTCTTTTCTCTTTCATGTTTTTCTTTATTAACATATGAAGCGAGGCACTTCTATTTTAAAGATAAGTTAGAAAAAAATATGAAAAAATACTTCCAATGTAAGGTGTCTTTATTAACACATGAAACGAGTCACTTCTTTTTCTAAAGATAAATTAAAAAAAATATGAAAAAATACTTCCAATGAAGGGGTAAATATTGGGTCGGGCAGGCTATCCCAAGCCAGATTATACCACAAGCCGGGCCAGACATGCTTAGCAACCTAACTACCAATTAAGTTTAACGGGCCAGGCCAAACCGGATAGTAGCAAAAGGAATTTCAATCTTGCAAAGCGTATAACAATTCATTCTGAATTTGTGAAATTTATACCAACAGTAGACAAGATTTGGATGAAATCTCTCTAACCTAGAGTTTTTAGGAGGAGATAACGAGAGAATAATGAGAGAAAGGGAAAGTAAAATCTCGAAATAATTCACAAATGTACAAATTTCTTATAGGTATTATATTAAAACAAGTAATTTAGGCATTATCTAGATGGATTATTAGACAAGCCGGGTAACTAAACAGGCTATCGAGCAGCCCGACAAATCAAACAACTAAATAGACTATCGGGCAGCCCAGCAGGCCAGGTAACTAAACAGGCTATCGGGCAGACAGACAAGCCAGACTCAAGTTTAAAAAAAAAAGCCTGGGTCCGCCCACTTATAATTATCGGGCAGGCCGGGTTAGCCCATGACATGCTGCCGAGCGCCCATGGGCTCTTTCAGACTCGGACGGTACATGCCAGGTCATATGCCTCCGGATATTATGTACATCTCTATTCTAATAATTAGATTTTTAAATTTTTATACAAAACCAAATAAGCCTATCTTTTCAAAATAGAGGGAGTATAAAAAAACAAACAAAATAAAATAGTCAGAATTGTTTCAGTTTTTCTCATTTTTTCTTTTCTTTCTTTCTTCCATGAAAAATCTCACTTCTCCTGATTTAAGTAAATCTTTTTTTTTTCCATTTTATATCAAAATATTTTAACAAATATCACAGAAAAGGAAGATGAACAAAAATATCACACCATCAACAAAAATATCCAGCAGGACATTAATGTTATTTCTACATCGTGACCCAATTTGTATGGAAAGGATTGCATGTTCAAAGTGTAAGCTGAGAAGAAAGATGGTAGTACGTGGGTTTTTCTTCTTTAAGAAAATTATGAAATTTGTTTCATTAGTAACCCGTTTTCCTTTTCTTTCATTTTCATCGACTTGGGAGATCACTTTATGGATTATAGAAACACCTTCTCTTTTTGAGGGATAACTCATTCATTGTTTGCATGCCAGATAGCAATTGAAAACTCAAGATCGGCTTTTCAATTTTCAACGTGGTACGAACTGTAGCTTGCAAGGTTATGCTATTATTATTTCAGGAAGGTTACAGATTCTGAAATTCAATTGTGGAAGCAAACTACGCGTAGTCTTTTTGCCATGTTTAATTGCAATAATTCAAGGTAACTTCTATGGCATAATAATAATACTCGTAATTCAAGGTTATCTACATATGGTTTTATGGTATCATTATAGGACGTCTTACCCAAATCAGTAGTTTATTATTTATTGTGTGTTTTATTTAGGCCTTGTATAAGTTAAGTTTAAATTAGGGTTCTTATTAAAGAGTCAAGGTAAGTCAGTCGAGTCAATGGTCAATATGGTTGTTAGTGTGATCAATAGTGGAGTACAGATGTAGTGTATCTAGTGGGTATATAAATGGTTCTTGATATTTGTAAAAGGTATATCAGAATAATAAATGAAAACAGAAGACATTTCTTCTCTCAACAACTTTTAATACAGTCAATTCAATGTTTTCAAGAATTCTATCATGGTATCAGAGCCATCTTTAATGGCTTTTCTTCTCTTCGTTAAATGAAAGAAATCAATTAATATTTTCTCTTCTCAAAATCGTTTCAGTTCTCAGAAGATTCAAAGCAACAAGTTATATTTTCTAGCAGCGTCAAAAAAAATCAAATCAAGCACTTTTGTGTTCTTCAATAGAGTTTTTTTTTTTCTTCCAAATAATTTCATCCTTCAAACATTCGATCAATATCTTTCTTGAAGAGATTAAAAGAATCAGTTAGTATTTTTTTTTTGCTCAATCGTCTACTCAAAATCATTTTCTTCTGTTCATTTTCTCAAGATCAAACTTTCTAATCATACTCAAATGATCTTTCAAATCATTCTTGACAGTCTCAGATCTTTCATATCATTCTTAAAACTAAATCTTCTCTTATGAATCTTGATTTTAATTCATGCCAACTACAAGAAGTATGGCAAACAGACCAAATGTTTGGGATACAAATACAAATTCTTCTACTGCTGAATCATCAACATTCAACAATTTCAATTTTCCATTTACAAATATCTCCAATTTTATCTCAATCAAACTTGATTCATCCAATTATCTGTTATGGAAAGATCAGTTTGAGTCTATCCTTATCTCAACAGATCTTTTTGGTTACATTAATGGGGAAATAGAAGAACCGTCAACTGAGATTCTTGTAGATGGTTTTCCAACACCAAATCCAAGATGGATAAATTGGCGAAAACATGATCGATTCGTTGTTAGCTGTTTAAAAGCTACATTTACGCTAGCAGTAGCGAGTGATGTGCTTGGTTTAGCCTCTGCAAGAGAGATTTGGGTGTTTCTGGAAACGATGTCCAAACAACAGTTCGTTGCAATAAGAGTAATGCTTAAAAATCAACTGAATAATATCCGAAGAGGAAATCAATCAATCATGGTATATCTTCAACAGATCAAGACTATTGCAGACTCTCTGTCTGCTATTGGAGAAAAAGTTAGTGAAGCAGATCTCACTGTGCACATATTAAATGGGTTACGCAGAGAATATGATAATTTTGTCATATTTGCATATCATAGAGAATCATCGTATATTTTCTCATAACTCAAGGCAAGGTTACTAATACATGAGCAGTGGTTAAATGAACAACATCAAGTATCTACAGAAATACTAGATTCTCAGAATTCTTCTGCATTTTATAGCAAGAACTCTTATTCTAATGCAAGAACTAGTAATACTCATAATTTTAGAAGATACAAAAATTCAAGAAATACTCCAATATTAAATTCTCTTCATTATCCAATGGATCTAGTGCTGTTTCTACTGGTCCAATTCCTATTTTCAACTCTGGGTGTACGAAGATCACAACATAATTATTCAACTGTTGAATGTCAAATATGTAGAAGAAAGGGACATTATGCAAGCCGGTGCTTCTTTCGATATACTCCTCCAAAGAATATGAGTGGATCTGGTGGTGTTGCAAATGTGGCTGAGGTGGACAAGACTTTACTGGTCTTCATATGAGTTCTGGTGACTTCAGTAAAAACAAGTCTGTTCCTGGTTCACCTCATTCCACATGGATTGCAGATAGTGGAGCGTCATCACATATGACTGATGATATGACTATTCTTCATCATACTTCTCCTTATGATGGCAAGGAGAAAGTTATGGTTGGATCAGGTAACAAACTTTCAATCAACCTTCTTGGAACTTCTTTGTTGCAAACATCTAAAACTAGTTTTAGGATGAACCCAGTTTTATATGTTCCTGAACTGAAGCATAACTTTTTATCAGTAGCTAGTTTTACTAGGGATCATAAGTGTTACTTTCTTTTTCATCCAACTAGCTATGAGATTTGAAGTTTGTTAGATCACACTCTACTGGCTCATGGTAATATGATCAATAATCTCTATCCTATTTCCTCTCTTCCTGTATTTGAGTGTTATTCATCCTTAGAATCTTCTCTTGTGTCTTCTTCGTCTACTGTGTGGCACTCTAGACTAGGTCATCCATCAGCGAAGATTTTTCAAAGGTTACACACTAATCAAAACATATCTTCAATTTCCTTCTGATTAAACTTCTCTTTGTCAACCTTGTCAGCTTGCAAAAAGTAAACACTTACCTTTTTATCTGTCTGCATCTCATGCTACTGAACCATTGTATATTATTCACTGTGATCTATGGGGACCATCTCCTGTGGTATCATTATATGGTTTTCGATACTATATAGTTTTTATAGACGATTTTAGTAGATATAATTGGATATATCCTTTGACTAACAAGTCACATGCCTTGTCATGTTTTACTCATTTCAAACATCAAACAGAGAACCAGTTTTCAACTAAAATCAAATGGTTTCAAACAGATGGTGCATCTTAACTTGTTAAAGGTCCTTTTAGGATATTTCTTGACAAATGTGGAATTTCAGTAAGGATTTCTTGTCCAAAAACACCGGAACATAATGGTTTGGCAGAAAGGAAACATCGGCATGTTACTGAAATGGGTAACACATGCTTCCTGCTCTAAAGAGTTTTGGTATGATGCTTTTCAAACATCAATTTTTCTTATAAACAGAACTCCAACAAAACTTTTGAAATACAAATCTCCTTTTACAGGTTTTGTATGCCTATATACCAGATTATTCCTTTCTAAGAATATTTGGATGCATTTGTTTTCCTTTCTTAGGACATTCCAGAGTTGATAAATTGTCTCCCAAGTCTGTCAAGTGTATTTTTATTGGATACAGTTCTTCTCATAAAGGATATAAGTGTTATAATCCTATCTCTAAAAAGACATACATTTCTAGACATGTAGTGTTTGATGAGGCAAATTTCTACTTTACTCAAACGCCTCCCATTTTATCATCTACCTGTGATTCAATACTTCCATCATCTGTAGTGTCTGAGTTGTCAACTGAGCCTGATCCTAGTTCTACAAGTTCTGTTATTACTAGATCGAAAAACGGAATTTCCAAACCAAAACACATTTCTGATCATATTTCATTCTCTACTGTTAAACATCCTCTACCGGGGGTTTTCTATTTTGTGTTGAGAATTGATACTGATCCAAAGAGTTTCAAGGTGGCTTCTCAGATTCCAGAATAGTTTATGTCTATGAAGGAAGAGGTGAGATCTCTAGTTGACAATGATACATGGGAGTATGTGCCTGCTGAACCGTGGATGAATATCTTAGGGTGTAAATGGGTTTATAAGGTAAAATTAAAGGCTGATGGGACAGTAGACAAATACAAATCTAGGCTAGTAGCTCAAGGGAATACTCAATTGGAAGGAGTTGATTATTTTGACACATTTAGTCCAGTAGTGAGGTTTACCACAATTAGGATTGTTCTTACTATTGCGCTGACAAAGAACTGGCCAGTAAGGCAATTAGATGTATCTAATACTTTTTTCATGGGCATTTAGAGGAGCCTGTCTTTATGACCCATCCACAGGGATTTATCCATCCAGATTTCCCCTCTTATGTGTGTAATTTGAAGAAGAGTTTGTATGGACTTAAGCAAGCACCGCGAACTTGGTTTCATACCTTTAGTTCATTCCTACTGACTTATGGTTTTATGAAGTCAATTTCTGATCAACCCATGTTTATTTAAAATAAAAATTCTACTATGCTTATACTGTTAGTGTATGTAGATGACATACTTTTGACTGGAAATTCAGATGTTTTGATGACTGATTTTATACAGTCTATGAGATCAAGGTTTTATATAAAGGATTTGGGACATTTGAGCTATTTTTTAGGGGTTGATGCTGATAGAAATGCAGATTCATTCATATTGACTCAAAAGAAGTACACAATTGACTTGCTGTCAAAGGCTACAATGCTAGATTGTAAGCCGTGTACCACTCCTGTGGCAAAGGCTAACAGGGTGTCTGTGACTGATGGAACCGTTTTGTCTAATCCTGTTGCATATAGGACTTTAGTTGGGAGCCTATAGTATTTAACTTTAACTCGCCCGGATATATATTTTGCTGTGAATTATGTATCCCAGTTTATGCAGGTTCCTACTAAGGTTCATATGCAATTGGTGGAACGGATTTTAAGATATCTGAAAGGCAGTTTAGGGGCTGGTATTACTCTGAGGTCAGGGAATTTACAGAGTCTGCGATCTTATTCCTATTCCGATTGGGCGGGTTGCCCAGAAACAAAACGGTCTACGTCTGGATATGTTGTTTTTCTGGGATCGTCTATTATTGCTTGGTCATCCAAGAAACAGCCCACAGTGTCTAAGTCGTCGGCTGAGGCTGAGTATAAATGTATAACTGTGGTTGCAGCAGAGTTGCAGTGGGTCTCATATGTGCTGGCAGAACTTCAGTTCCCTTTGTTGCAGTCTGTACATTTGTATTGTGATAATACTAATGCGATATCCTTGGTTACTAACCCTGTTTTTCATGCCAGGTCCAAGCATATAGAGGTACATTACCATTCTGTCCAGGAGCTAGTTGTTACGGTATTTTTGAAACTTTATCATGTTCCAAGTGAAGATCAGCTGGCAGATGTGTTCACTAAAGGCTTGTGCAAGCCTCTGTTTTCAAGATTGGTAGAGAGGTTATTTGGCTATATAGCTGTGGACAGTAGTCAAGTAGCATCTACTTCTGATGGTTCAGCAATAACATGACAACTTGTCAATTCTGTTAATGTTCTTCTAGGGTCTGTTTTTCAAACTGTTTTTGTCCCTCACTCAACAGTTTGAGGGGGTGTATTAGAGAGTCAAGGTAAGTCAGTCGAGTCAATGGTCAATATGGCTGTTAGTGTGATCAATAGTGGAGTACAGCTGTAGTATATCTAGTGGGTATATAAATGGTTCTTGATATTTGTAAAAGGTATGTCAGAATAATAAATGAAAACAAAAGACATTTCTTCTCTCAATAACTTCCAATACAGTCAATTCAATATTTCCAAGAATTCTATCAGTTCTACACAAGAAAATTGGCCTTCAACTTGAAATAAACATCAAAATTTCATGTTTAAATCTTAATTGTTGGGGAAAATTTAGACGATTAAGTAAAGAATTTAGTTTGACATCACGAACACTAACATTTTTCGAACTACTCTCCATGTTTGTGATGAAAACTTCTCAACATAAAACCTTTTTGTGAAATGAGCTTTATGTCAGTTCTTTATTGGCATAATTTAAATTCTAACTTAGGTTCGACTTTTATTTGTTTCGAAGATTATGTGTCAAGCCAATGTGTCTTTAGTTCACACATTCGGGGATGAATCAGAAGATGATGCATCAGAAGCACAAGTAATTAACATTGAAAATTTTGTTTTGGTGTATATTTGACAAGGATTGCAGGGGAAATGTTTGTGGTTTGCTAAACACTTTCCTGTTCATTCAAGAGGCCAAATAGGTACATTAATAATAGTTCTCTATTATCAAACAATACATTGAAACTTTAATGAATTAGCAATTCCAAATTATGGAAATCCAAATGAGGAAAGTTATCAATTTCAATAGTTGTATGCGAACTACTAGGGTAATCTTCAGGTTTGGACTTCTTTTTATTGCTTAAAAAGGTCTTGGTGGTACAACATAGGTGCGGAAAACATCCAATTGCCTTGCAGATTACAAAATTAGATAGTTGAAAAGGTAAGCTTCAATATTTGTCGTTCACGAAATGTTAATGGCATTGCATTTGCTTATTTAAGGATGCTGTCTTTGTAAATTTTTTCCAGACCTTATACATCAAAACTGTAATGACCCAACCCTCACGATACCGTCTCCATTTAGCCACTGTGGTTATCCGACAATGTGGGGTTTTTAACAGGTATTGTTGCGATCATCCAGCAGAAACTTCATGAAAGGTCATCCATCCTTGTATTACTCCCCTCTGAACACGCTTAACTACATAGATTTTTACCAACTCTTGATCCAGTTGTGTTGAAAAGGCTTCGGTGTTAGTAAAGGACAAACCATTACCTATATTCCGTTCGACGAACCTACTTGTCCAATCAGGGTATTACAACACTATCATTTTAAATTGGAGGCCGTCATCGGATCCAAAATATACACGCCGAGATCTCCGACATTCCTTACAATTCATTATACCAGTATCTAGAACATCAAGTCCAACATACTTTCTAACTCTCAACAGGTGATTTATCGCCTGACTCTGATACCATTCGTAATGACCCGACCATCCACGTTATCAAATATTTCCGCTTTAGTCTAATTTCTTATTTCAACATTTTCCCCAAAATAATTTTTTTTTTCCATTTAATCCCATCCTTGATTCACCCTTTACTGGTGCTGCTTGGGATTCTGCATTTATTAAAAACTGAAAGGTACATGTGACTCTACTGATTATATACATAATTGAGAACCAGTTGAACCTTTGATCTCTTGATCAGTTTCTCCATGCATTAAGGAATGTATATTGGTAATATAATCTTACCCAATCAGTTGTATTTAAAATACAATATGATACTATCTCCATTTCAGTAAAATAGATATTATTACTTTTTCATTTTAGCCTATTTTGGACGGATGGAGTATATATTAACCTAAATTGTGTTTGTGCAACTGACATGCAGACGCTTACTATTTCAGGTCTGACATCAATGTCTGTCAGTTTTTACTATCAATGGATGGGATAAAAGATGATAAATCTTTAATATCATGTTTGGTTCAATGAATTAAAGTCTAGGTAATCCATTTTCTAGGGAATGAACTCAATTACTTGAATTAAATATGACAAAAAAACTTTGTGTAATTAATATTTTTGATTTATCGAAACCTGATTTCCTCCGAAATAATAGATTTCCGTTGCACTGGTTCAATAGTGCCATGAAATTGGATTCCGAGGTAAAAACTAACTAAATTACCTTAACCAAACATTAATTTTTTGGATTTGAATTCAATTCCAAAAATTAGATTACCCCATATTTCAATTCCTAGGATTCCGATTCTTCCAACCATACGAGGTGTAAGTTTAATTCAAACCAAATTGTTCGTTGAAGTTTTATCTTGAAATTTTGTTTCTCGAGTTTGGTACTAGGTTGGCCATGTACGAATGAAGAATTGCGATATTATTAAGAACTTCTCATTTGGAGATGGTAGTTATGCATAAAAGTGGTTGATGAAGGTAGTTGATACATAAAAATTTGTTGATATTGCAATTGGTGTTTCGAGAACTTTTCTTAAAATTGTTGTTCAATTCTATTTATTTTATTACTCCCTCCATTCCATTTAGTTGTTTAAATTAAATTTTGCACATATATTAAGGGAGGGATGGAGATTAAAAATCTTTCCATATATACCCTCAATTAATATATTCTTAAAAATTCAATACACCTAGTTTTTAGTTCCATATGTATAGAAAAAGATAAAGGGAGGAGCAGAGAGTTTTTTTAGGAGCAAATACATAATTGTAGAGCTTAGTATTTAAGAATAATATTTAGGAAATTGAAAATATACGACTTTTAAAGTTAGTGGTTAAGTTGGATAAATCAGAAAATTTTAGAAGAAAATATGAAAAATAGCAAGTAAATTGGGACTAAAAAAACCCTATTTAAACAACTAAAATGAGACAGACAGAGTATTATTTATCTAATTGGTTTTCAGCTGCAGACATAAGAAATAATATATTATGGTATTTATGCAAATTTATGAATGCCTGTTGTTTGTGGGGAAAGCGAATTTAAAGGGTAAATTAGGGAAAATAGGGTGAGCAACGATAATTCTTCCAATCCCTAAACATTTGTACTATAGAAGTACTTTTAAGATTTGAAAGATCAAAATCAGAGCAAAATTGGCCTAAACCAAGAGATGGTTGTTCCAATTTTGTTTCGGTCAAGGAAGGAGAAGGGTTGGTGTTAGGGAGGGAAGCAGAAGAAATGTTGAGGTTAGAGTATCAGACTCTGTGGGAAGTGATAGGTATGTAATTGTAGATGGTGAGTTTTTGACTAGGGATAAAATTGTAAAATTTCCCTTTGCCTAACATCATGAATACAAAAGGATATGTGCATATATATGCGCGTATTCCTAGTTTTATAGAAAAACATGAAATACTGTATTTCTACTTATATATTCCGCAAGAGAATTAAGAATACCGTCTCTACAAACAACTATAGGCATTCTAAACTGATCCTATAATTGATAAGTGTTTAATTTACATGTTTTGAGTATTATTTTCTTGCACTTATTTGATAGATTTTGTATGAATTACCTTGTATTATTATTACTTTTGTATATTATGTATTTTGTAGGTTACATCTCTAAAAGAAGTGGAAACGGAGTGTTATAAGAGAAGAATTACCAAAGTCCCTGTAGAACTCAATCATATCCAAGAATTTTACCCACCATGTCGAAGAGAACGAGAAAACAAAGCCAACGGCAAAAAAAGGAAGTCATTCTGACTTTGTATGAGAAAGTTATAAGCAAAACAAGAACTAAGGGCTAAATGATCATTTCAGGGGCGACTAATATTGGCACTCTGTTGTACGCTATGGGCAGAATGTTTTAAAGGAACACTAAAGAATTACTAAGGGCTTCCAATGATTTGAAAATCACTAACAACACCTCCTCTGCAGATACGGGCACCATCCTCTTCTTCCTTATTTAGAATTATTCGAACATGGGGAATATACTTCGAGGGTTTCGACCATTATCGATTGTGTTCGATTGATGCAAGCAGATGGATTCGTTATGAACTAACAAAAGTAGTATTCTCAGTGAGGAAGCTTAGCAGCAGCAAGAGTTGAGAGGAAGGCTTGTCGATGAGGTTGATCATAATCGTGATGTGAGGGTATAAATCCCAAACTACACGTGGTCCAATAATACGGAAGGAGCATCAGATTACAATAAAACGAGAAACACTGAAACAAAGCTTATAATAAGTACTGAAATAGACATCTTCGTTGCATGATCGACACGTGGGCTGCGGGAAAGTATGGCACACTTATCAAAACAGATAGCTTTGTTGCTTCACTGACACATAAGTTGCGAGAGAGCATGACACGGTAAAGGAAACTGACAAACATCGATGTATGAAAGACACGTTTCAACTGTACAGGCTGCGAAATACGAGAAACTAGAGCATGATAAATCACTTTCAATGGAAACATGTCAGACATGCCATGATTCTAATAAGGACGCAAAGTTCATCCAAATCCAAAACAACAACTTGAGTAAAAATCCGCAGAAGAGTTGCAGGATATCAAGCGAGAAGCTAAAGGAAATGGGAAATACACATAAAAAATCTTGCGGAAAGCACAAAGAAGTCTTGCGTGAAACACGAATATGCTTTGCGGGATATACTACGCTCCGAAGACTGGATAAGAACAAATAGGTGGAAAGTTAGATTGGAGGGACCCATGAAAATTTTCTATAAATATCAAGCTTTCAAACAGGAATAGGGACTGGGAAAAATTGGGTTAGAATTGGACATAAGGCATAGGATCAGAACAAAGAGTTTAGCTATGAGACTTGTGTAAATTTCATAGTATAGTTGTACTTTGATTAATTGGATTTTAATCATATAGCATAATTTATTTCTGCAACATATAAGGATTAATAAAAAATGATACGAATCTTTACCATCCGTGGATGTAGACAATTTGATTGTCGAACCACGTTAAATACTTGTGTTGAATTCATGTTACAGTTTCTTATATTTATTTGCTAAAATGTTCTAAGTATTAATATGTATTCATTACATTTAAGATATCTGATTTTATTATGTTGCAAACTATGATGGTTGTGATCCAAAGAAATGCAAGATTTTTGGTAATCACAATTTGGCGCTAGAAATAGGGAGGTAGTAAAGAATTTATTCTACCTTTCCAAATTTTCATCTTTAAAATCTCGAATCTTATTATGTTAAAAAAACTCTTTTTCCTACAAATACGATGATTTAAAATGATATTGTAAAAACTTTACATACAGTTTTTCCAAACTTATCAGTTGATATTTATATAGATTTAATTGTTATGTTCATACACAATACTTCTTTATTTCATACCTCTCATCTATGTTAATTTACTTTAGATGTTCTTTTAACCATGGGTTTTAAAAACTTAGTTCATAAATTTTCACCAAAAATATGTTTATAATAATTTTGCGAAAGAATTTGCTCTGAAATCATTAAGTTTATATGTCTCGAATTTTAGCTGATTGTATAGATTAAAATTGTGTTACGTCTAACTAGTTTTTGATTCTTGTCAAAACAGTAAAATAAGTTTTGAGTTGAATTTCCGAACTTGATTCTGATTTTTCTGCAAAAAATGATTTCTTGAACTCATAAAACCTGAGTTAAATTATGAAATTGTCTAGCTTATGTGTGATATGCTAAATTCTATCAATCAAATTACTTTATATACTTATTGTAGATGTTAGAATGTTATGAAACACATAACTTATTATCTGAACTCTTTTTAGAATATTGATAAAGAAACTTCTACAACAACATAAGATTGAGCCAAGAAGATATCACAATATCTCAGAGATTACATAAATGGAAACAGTGGCAAATAGAACCATGCAAGAGCAAGATGTTAATATTAGAAATTTTGGAAGTCCGGCAATAGGATTCCTCAATAAAGAGAAGTAGTGGAAGAATCCCAAGGACCACAACCCTTGAGTGATCAAGTAAACAATCCAGTTAATCAGATAGCTAATAAATCACATGAAGAAGTATCTCAAAATAGGGTTGACCCCATTCATCAATTAATAAAACAAATGAATGAAATGCGCAAGGTACAACAGACTTGTGCAGAAAAAGTTGCACTTTTGACCCAAGAAAACCAAATGCTCAAACAAAAGGCCAGCAGGATGCGGAAGCATCTATAACAAGAATACAGGGGAAAGAAGCAAGCTCAAATAGACCCGCAAGAAGTAAAGCAAAAACCAATAAAGATCAAATAGTTATGGTAGTAGAACCCGCACATCAGCGGTATGAACCTGTTAGATTAGATTTTGATGATTCAGAGTTGCAAAACAACAAATGGAAAAAATATTTTGAGGACACGGAACAAATGCGAGAAGAAATCAAAATTTTGAAAAATAAAGAGGGAAGACGACTTGAAGAAGTGCTAAAAGAAGACAGAAGAACACCGTTGGCACCACACCTTGCGTATGCGTCTATACCGCAAAAGTGCAATATCCCCATCTTTGAATGTTATGATGGGACAAAAGATTCGGCGGCACACCTAAAATACTACAACCGCAACATGACTAGATGGGAACAAGATGATTTTATTATGTGTCGGTATTTTCCGTCAAGTTTTAAAGGGACATCTTTAACATGGAATGATAATCTTCCAGAAGGGTCAGTACATTCTTACGCACAATTGACTCGTAAGTTCCTAGAGACATACATGTATAATAAACTCGCAGACGCTGGGATGGACAAGTTATTTCCCTTGCATCTTGGACAGAGGAGACCATCCGAGACTACACAGATCGATGGCAGACGATCTGTCAAGCAATAGGGGATGCAACTCCAGAAATTGCTATTAACTGCTACAAATGGGGGATAACCAACCGAGCAAACCCACTCTTTGTTGATATTCATGTAAAAAATCGAAAAACTGAAGGGGATCTTAAGAAGATTTTGAAAAATGTGCAAGGTTGCAGGATATTCAAAAGCAGCATCCGAGAATAATTTCCCAACATCAAAAGGGTTGCCAACAGGGCAAATTTTGTAGAACCATCAACAAGTTCCGGAAAGAGGGCTGCGAGAGAAAATCCTGATATTGAATTCAAACGAGGTAAGACAGATGATGAAAGAAAATTCAACCGCCAATTTGAGGATGTAGTTTTCACTAAACTCAACACCCCTTACCCACAAATTCTAAATGCAATTAAGACTAGGCAAGATTTTCATTGGCCATGGACAAAAGGGAAGCATCCATCACACATACAGAATTCAAAGGATTATTGTGAATATCAGTTCTATCAGGGCCATTCCACAAGCAGATGCAGGAATTTGAAGATGAAAGTTCAAAAAAAGATTGATATGGGAGAGCTGAAAGAATTTCTTTATTTTCCCAATCCTCCACCAAGGCTCAATATGGGAAAAACTGTAAATATTCCACAAAATGACCGAACTATTAATATGATTTCCTGTACCGAGTCGGGTCAATCATCTATGAACATGGTTATTGGCAAGAAGCTGCATAAGAGGGTTCACAGTCATGAAGTATTCAAAGTTGCAGGAAGAGTTATGGAAACATGGGAAGGATGGATGACTTCTCCGTTAACTTTTTCAGCAGATGAGGTTGATCAGGAAATAGAAACACACAATGATCCGTTGGTGCTTACTCTACCCTTATCTGGATGGAATGTCAAAAAATATTCTCATGGATGGGGGTAGCTCCCTTAATGTCTTATTTTATGATATTTTCCAAAAAATGGGATTAAAAGATGATCAGCTTACGCCTTCTTACTACACTATCTATAGGTTTAATGGGATAGCTTCAAAACCAAAAGGGGAAATTTTACTTGATGTTATGGCTGGACCCATATGTATTTTGACTAAATTCAGTGTAGTGGAGGCTCCATCTCCATATAATGCCATCATTGGTAGACATTGGGTCCACCAATTGAAAGGAGTAACTTCAACATATCACCAATACTTGCGATTCCCGACGCCACAAGGGGAGATTGAGATAAAAGGAAATCAGAATGTAGCAAAATCTTGTATCCTCGCAGAAATCCACATGAATGAGGAAAGAGTACAACAACAACAAAATAGGAAAAAAGAACGAAAAATAAATGCAAAAGAAGAAGCCCTAAGTCAATATTTGATTAAGACTACGGGAAGTGAGGCAGTAACTGAAACAAATGAAAATACTTCATTGAAGGAAAGCATACAAAAAATTGACGAGGGCGGTCTTCCATCATATCAATTAAAGGGGGATCCCACACTTTTAGGAGCCCCCAAATCTACTTTTACAGCAATTGAAGAAACCAAGAATATCAACATAGGAACAGAAGAATTCCCAAGAATAATTAAGATCGTAACACTAATGGAAAGAGAAAGGGAACTTGATTTGGTCACTCTACTTAGAGATTATGTGGATGTTTTTACATGGAAGATGGAGGATATGCCAGGCATTGATCCGAGTATTGTTCGACATGAGTTGCATATACATCCGGGTACTCCACCTTTTCGGCAACCATACGCAAGTAGTACCCGAATATCATTTGTCAGTTGAAAAAGAGTTTAAAAAGCTCATGGATGCAGGGTTTATTCGAGAGATGCGATACCCAACTTGGATTTCAAATATGGTGATTATACCAAAAAAGAATGGGGGAGTAAGAATTTCCATAGACTTCACCAACTTAAACAAGGCATGCCCAAAAGATAGTTATCTGCTTCCCAACATTGATCAGTTGGTGGACGCTATTGAAGGACATGAAGCTTTATCCTTCATGAACGAACATTCAGGGTATAATCAGATTGCTCTAGCTGAAGAAGATCAAGAACACACTGCATTTTTCACTCCACACGGTTTGTACTACTACACCAGAATGCCATTTGGGCTAAAAAATGAAGGAGCAACTTATCAGCGGTTGGTAGACGCAATTTTTAAACCATGGATAGGCCGCACCCTCGAAGTCTATATAGATGACATGCTGATAAAGAGTAAATTTTCAAAGGATCATTTACAAGACTTGAGAGAAATATTTGAAGCCTTACGAAAATACATAATGAAAGTCAATCCAGACAAATGCATTTTTGGGGTTACGTCAGGAAATTTTTTGGGATATTTGGTCACCAAAAAAGGGATTGAAGTTGATCCGGAAAAAATCCAGGCAATTGTTGATATGCCATCTCCAAGGAATGTTAAAGAAGTACAGAAATTAAATGGTTGTTTGGCCGCACACAACAGATTCATTGCAAGGTCATCGAACAGATGTAAGCCCTTCTTTGACACCTTAAAAAAGAAAATTAAATTTGTATGGAATAAGAATTGTGAGCAAGCCTGTCAAAATATCAAAGCTTATCTTGCCACATTACCCGCACTACAAATGCCAAAACCTGAAGAAGTGCTCGCCTTGTACATAGCCGCAACAGAAGATGCTGTAAGTGCGTTATTGGTGCGGACAAATGAAAAAGTAGAGAAACCAGTGTATTACATCAGTAAAAGTCTTAACCTTGCAGAAAGGAACTATACCAAAATTGAACAATTAATATTAGCACTGGTTTTTGCTACCCACAAATTATGCACATATTTTCTAACACATTATGTGCGGGTACCAAGCAAAGCTCCGCTAGAGTCCGTACTGAAGAATTCGGAAAAAGTAGGGAGAATAGCAAAATAGAATGCACAACTGGAGAAATTCCATATCTTATTTGAAATACAAACTACACAAATTTCGCAAGTCCTAGCAGATTTCCTTGCGAATTTACCACTAAATGATGATTTTGAAATCCAAGGTTTGCCCGGAATAGAAGATGATGATTCCCAAGATATTCTAAGTTATGTAAATTCCCGCAGATGGGAAGTATTTGTTGATGGGGCACGGAATAAAGAAGGTGCGGGAATTGGAATTGTGATTACAACTCCTACAAGAGACCGAATGGTACATGCATTTCGTCTTGAGTTTGGCGAACATACAAATAATATAGTGGAATATGAGGCTGTGGTTCATGCTCTTCAGCTCATCATTGAATTGGGAATATGCGATGTGCGACTCACAAGTGATTCACAATTGATAATTCGGCAGGTTGAATTAAAATATCAAGCGCTTTATGAAGATTTGATAGAATACAAGAATCTTGTGTGAAAGTTGGCGTCTCAAATTCCAAATATAATTTTCGACATTTACCCAGAGAAAAGAATCGTCATGCCGATGCATTAGCATTTATTTCTTCAATGGTAAAAGATCAGAATACCTCAGCAGTTAAAATTGGGCGCATTTATGAGCCGTCAATTAAGTTGTGGGCAGTCGAAAACATGGAAGAAGAAGTTGGGGAAGATATTGAAGATGCAGCCGTTAAAGATGATACAAATTTTCCACAAAAATCAGAAAATGAAGTATCCAGAGAAGATTGGAGGATTTCAATACATCAATACTTGCAAGATGGGATAATGCCCGCAAACATTAAAGAGGAAAGGAAGGTGCAATCAAAATATGTGAATTATCAGTTGTGGGATAAAATTCTGTACCGCAAGTCTTTTTTTGGGACCGTTACTTCGATGTTTATCACAAGAAGAAGGGCAGTGAATTATCAAAGATATACATTATGGAGATACGGGAAATCATAGTGGAAGACGATCACTCGTATTAAAAGCAAAAATCCAAGGATATTATTGGCCATTTATGCATAAAGATGCGGAGAATCTGGTAAAAAGATGCGAATAATGTCAACACTTTGCAAAATGGATTAAAACACCTGCAACAGAACTCAATTCCATACTCATCCCCTGGCCATTTGCAAAATAGGGAATAGATATTGTTGGGCCTTTAGTGGAAGGAACACGAAAGAGAAAAAACTTGATTGTAGCAACAAATTATTTCACTAAATGGGTTGAAGACAAAGCTCTTGCACACATTAGAGATACAGATGTTTTCAAGTTTTTGTTCGAAAATATAATTTGCAAATTTAGAATTCTGGTAGCCTAGTCTCAGAAAATGTACAACAATTACAAGGGAAAAATATTGATATGATTTTCGAAGTATTTAATATCCAAAATAACAAGTCCACTCCACTTTACCCTCAAAGTAATGGACAGGTTGAAGCAACGAATAAAAATATTTCCATGAATTTGAAAAAGACTCTAGATGGACATCATAAACGATGGTGCGAACAACTTCATAATACTTTATGGATCGTACAACAAGAAGAGAAGCCACTGGAGAATCACCGTTTCTTCTTACTTATGGAGCGGAAGCAATCATACCGACGAAAATTATTTTACCCAGAACAAGGACAGAAACGTGGGAAAAGAATTTGAATACAGACTTAATGCTTGAAAAATTGGATGATTTAGAAGAAAGAAGAGAGGTTACGCTCCAAAGAATGGAGAATTATCAAAGAAAACTGGCAAGAGAATACAACAAGAAAGTCAAGTTGCGGAACTTTGTGGAAGGGAAATATGTTCTACGACAAATCCCGGAATACCAAAGGGATAAAAAAGCAGGAAAGTTTGCACCTACATGGGGAGGACCTTACGTTATACAAGATATTGCGGGACAAGGATCATACCATTTGAGGAATATGAATGGAGAAATATTACGGTACCCTTGGAACGCATAATATCTCAAACCATATTACCCATGACCAACAATGCAATCGTACAATAATTTTCGCTCATAATAGGTAAAGCAGATCAAATGCAATCTCTCTAGAAAGTCCATATAAATGTCTAAGACTATTGGATTTTTCGTCACAGAGATGCCTAACATGACATTAATCATTATATCAGGTATTATCCACTTCAAGAGGTGCTCACAACCAACAATGCAATCATACAATAATTTGGCTTCATACTAGGTAAAGCAGAACAAATGCAATCTCTCTAGAAAGTCCATGTAAATGTTTATGAGTGTATGACTATTGGATCTTTCACTACAGAGATGCCTAACATGAAATTAATTATTGTATCAGGTACTCTCTATTTCAGGAGATGCTCTAGGGACCACATCCTAATTTCCTCATGGTCAGAGAAAAGTTACACATGCGCTACAACCCTCAAAGTAACTCAAGGTACAAAATTTCCTTGCTGTTAATCAATTCACACTCATTCAATGGAGTACCAATCAATATATATATTTATAAATTGTTTTGCAGAGACAAAAATACAAGGCAAAATGAAAGTGCAAATACAATTTGGAAGCAAGCAAAAACTAAGCAACAGCAAAGCAAAGGAAAAAAATAAGGTGCGGGAAGATTTGCTTCAAAAGGAAGATTATGAGGGACATCTTTGCGCTTATAGACTTTGGAAAATCCATCGGCTTCTACTCTATCAAGAGTGATGTTGACCGCTTTTGCAATTCCAGCACGAGTTTCGACCCTCAATCAAGAAATATAGGCTTTTGTGGTTTCAAGCTCCTTCTTGTACTGATTTACTTCGGCTATAGAATTTTCGAAAGTCGTTTTCCAAAAAGTTATTTTCCCTCTCTCCGAAACTAAATCCCGAACTAAGCTTTCATTCTTCATAATTTCATGCGTCAATTTGTCCTCAGCCTCTTTCGTTTTAGAGGATAAAAGTTCTAGCTGAGTTTGTGCATCATTAGCCTTGATAAAAGCCAGCTCCAGTTGCTTGTTCAGCTCCTCCACCTTAGCATTGGCATCACCAAGCTCTCCTTCATCCTTTGCAGCCCTTGCGGCCGCATTTTGTATTTTCCTTCAAAATCTGTAACAAAGATAACATGCCAATTAATGTGGAAATAATATTTAATTTTAAATATGCAATAAAATAGGATGTTGCGAGGGATTCAAACTCTGCTAATTCGTGAGCCATTGCATCTTTAGTAACATCAAGAAAGTCATATTCATTTGAGAGTTTCTGATAATTCTCCTTAAGTTGCTGAAGATCTAAATGACATTGATCTAATTCCGCTTGCTTCAATTCCCGCAACTGATTAGATTTGTTTGTACATTTTTCAACCTCTTTATGTATAGCGGAAGATATCACTTTCACGCAGAAAAATGGTGTCAGATAGGTTGCGTATTGTAGTTTTAGCATCCTCAAGTGCTTTCCCTTTAGCATGAGCCTCTGAAGCTGAGTCATCTCTGTCCTTAATGAGTTGCGTAATGTACAAGGAAAACTGAGAATTGTGATGCGATCCGGAACGAGAAATTCCCGCAAGGATATTCTGACGTTCTATGCAGAGTTTGCGATTCTCTTCTTCCAATCTCTCAGATCGTGCCCGTGCTTCAAGAACGCAATCTTTATTCCACAATAAAGTAGCATCAAATTCCTCTTTCTTGCGGATTTTATCTCCATATAAAAGCCGGTGTTGTGATTCTAATTCATTGTACTTCAGTATGGCCAGATTAATTCTATCGAGGAGGTTGTTAAATCTTTTCTTCACCTCCACGTTTTTATTATTGATTTTTACAACATGATCTGTCAGGCGACTAACTCTATGTTGCAGCTTAGTCACAAGGCTTGAATCCCCCGCCGATCCCATGAAGTAATTCAGAAAACAAGTAAATAATTTAAGAAAAATTGACGATATGGAAAGAATTAAACCTTGATTTTGAAGATCAAGCAATTGTTGACGAAGCGCATCGTTTTCCCGCTTCAAACCCGCAGCATCTTCTTCTACAAACCTAAATTGGGTCTCCATTTTCATTGGTCGTTCTTTGTAAAATTTATAAGTCAAATGTGCAGCACGTTGACCTCGGGCAAGCTGCAATTTACAGGATTGAAGTTATAAATAGATGAAAATAAAATGAAATCTAAGGTTATTAAAACAATAAAAGTACCTGCAATAGAGCTTGTTGCGGGAAAGAATACACTTCATCATATGCAAGCGCAACTGCCACCGCGAGAGAAGAAGGCTGATTTATGTAAAAGGTGGGGTCGACATGTTGACCTTGGCCTTTGAGCCAGGTATCTTTCACTGTGTCATACGGTGCGACCGCATGTACTCCCGTAAGTTAGCGACCCTAGGACTATCTGATTCCACCGACGGAGAATCATATTAAATAGATATCAGCTCCTTTGAAGAAAACCATCGAAAGGCTTCCTCCTCCCCGTTCATAAGATTTGAATCTCCCGCAATTCCTTTGCCTTTATTCTTTTGCGGGATTTTTCATTTGTCCGCACTGCCTCAGCGACAGTCACACTTGCAACATTATCTACAGTAGGAGCATTTTCTACCATAATGCTTGCGGTTCACCTTTTACTGCTCTAGTACTGGCTAGATCATCTGCTGCCGCAGCGTTAACCTGCTCACCCTCTCCAACTGCGATATCTTCCGACCCACCCTGAAGGGGGAGATCCTCCTTATTGGACGAACCATCTTCACTTGTTGCAGGTTCGAGTGGTTCATCAAAAAATAAGGTAGAGAGTTGAAAAAGAAAAGAAGAATCAGGAACGACAGTTTGGTGCAAAAGATTGACCGCAGTATCTGAGTTTTCCACCGCAGCACCAACTTGTTCCGCAAACTCAAAGTTTTTTATTTGAAGTGGCATGATCTGCTCTTCTTCATGTCTCTCCGGAGCAGAGCTACCCTCACCTCTAAAAATTGGGTGATGAAGGGGAGAGTCTCGAATTTCTCTTTCCTCCCTGTCAGCGGAAGCACGGGGTGTACCCTTTGCTTTCTTCCGACCCTATCATTAAATAAAATTCATCAAATAAAATTCATAAGGATTACTAGAACTCATTTGGGTAAATCAATACCTTTTCTGCGGGAGTTGCGGCTTTGCGTTTAACCCCCGAATTACCTTTTGCGCCCACTAAGGTTTGCGGCTTTAAAAAAGAAAAAATAATAATTAAACAATGTTCAAAGCGTGATATGAAAATGAAAAGGGAATTTACATACCACATTGGCAACGGAAAAAGTGAAGCCTTCAAAGTTCAACCGCTAAGCGTATTAATTATTCAAAATGCGTTAAAAGGTTATAGGCCACGCTTTCTGGGACAAACCCGAAGACCCATGTACCTTCAATAACCAAAGGAGTGTGGTACCACTTAAAATTGTGATCATTACAGATTTTTTCCTTTAAAGGAACCTGCATCCAAGGAATAAACTTCAACTTAGAGTTATCAATCTCCCACAGGAAACGAAATCCATCACCACCTTTGCGTCCTGGACCAACACTCCACTTCTTATAGTTTTTTGCGGCTATGTTGTCCGCATACGTAGCATGGAAATTTTCGACTGTATAATGTTTACGATCCGCAGGATTGGGAACGTAACAGGTAAAGTTGGTCATTCCTTAGCTGCGCATGCTACACTCTTCCAACACGCGCCACCAATTCCTGTTATATTGAGTGATGGATCGGGCTAAACCGTGCGGGGACTTGCTACGACTTGCGAGAACCTTATATTGGAAAGAATTATCGCTCTGGTAAATAGGAAGCTGCAAGCCCGCATCCAATGCTCCCGCAGGTATTAACAACCTGCTGTTGGTGTACTTGAACTCCTTCATCATCTCCAATGAAATTTCATCTCCTTCCGCATGATCGCAGAAGGAAACTTTGAACTGTTGAATATTGTGCTTCCTTTTGAATTCCTCAAAGTTCATCGATCTAAAACAAAAGTTTTCTTGTGACCGCTTACTCTTAGGAGCTGGTTTGGTGGCCATAAAAGATACATATGCGGACTTTTTTAAGTTGGAAGATTGGACTCTTGAGCCACCTGATTCATCTACTCCCTTCTTCTTCGTTGTAGCATAGCGGGATGATTTCTTATCTAAAGGGTGATCATTCTGGTGAGAAGCACTACCAGCAAACTTGTTGTCATTCTTTCCAGGAATGATAAATCCTTATCTACATATGAAAATAAGATAAGATAAGTACATTACAAGTAAGAACAAAGCAGAAATGCTCCAAAACAGAAGAACAACAAGGCGTTCGCTGAATCAAAATACAGGCCAGTAAACAATTTTCTGATCAAGGAAAGAAAAAGATCATGATAAAACAACCAGACATCAAAATAAAAGTATCATCATCACCATTGTCACCATTCATTCCAACAAACAGTAAACAGATAAACAAGAACATCATCAACATCAATGATTACTCCAAAAGGATTCAAATAAAGAAATTGATAAACAAACAAATACATTAAGTAAAAACTTAAGAGGATTACCTGTAACGAAGTAAAAGACAGAAGAAAATATGATGATTGGTTAAACAGAAAACTTGACCCCGATGCAAAAATTCTTATTCACAAAAGTTTAAGAGAATGAAAAGGCAAAGAAGAATCTTTGAAAAGTTCAGAGGAATGAAAAGCACAAAAAGTTTAAGAAGAAGAAGACAAAGGATATAAAAAATGAGATGAGGAGTGTGGCTAACATTAAATAGGAGAAGACTGAAACTGACGAACCGTCGAAAACTGAAAGAGAGAGAAACTTATCAAAGATTTGATTTCCTCGAAACCGTCAACTGACAGAAACGTGGGAAGAGAAGTTACTGCTAGCGTAAAAGTCGGGAAAAAATAAAGCGTGAAAGACGAAAGGGTAATAATTATTTTTCCTTTTTAAATTTTTTACCATATGATAAAATTCAAAAGAAAAAAGGGGGAAATTTTGAGGGTATAAAATCCCAAACTACACGTGATCCAATACTACGGAAGGAGCATCAGATTACAATAAAACGAGAAACATTGAAACAAAGCTTATATGAAGTACTGAAACAGACAGCTTTGTTGCATGATCGGCACGTGGGATGCGGGAAAGTATGGCACACTGCTCAAAACAGATAGCTTTGTTTCTTCACTGATACATAAGTTGCGGGAAAGCAAGACACGGTAAAGGAAACTGACAAACATCGATGCATGAGAGACACGTTTCAACTGTACAGGCTGAGGAACAAAAGAAACTAAAGCATGATAAATCACTTGCAATGGCCACATGTCAGACATGCCATGATTCGAATAAGGCCGCAAAGTTCATCCAAATACAAAACAACAACACAACTTGAGTAAGAATCCGCATAAGAGTTGCGGGACATCAAGCGAGAAGCTAAAGGAAATTGGAAATAGCATACGAAGTCTTGCGGAAAACACGAATATGCCTTGCGGGATACACTACGCTCCGAAGACTGGATAAAAACAAATAAGTGGAAAGTTAGATTGGAGGGACCAATGAAAATTTGCTATAAAAAATACCAAGCTTTGAAACAGGAATAGGGACTGGAAAAAATTGGGTTAGAATTGGACATAAGGCATAGGATCAGAACAAAGAGTTTAGCTATGAGACTTGTGTAAATTTCATAGTATAGTTGTACTTTGATTAATTGGATTTTAATCATATAGCATAATTTCTTTCTATAACATATAAGGATTAATAAAAAATGATACAAATCTTTACCATCCGTGGATGTAGACAATTTGATTGTCGAACCACGTTAAATACTTGTGTTGAATTCATGTTACAATTTCTTGTATTTATTTGCTAAAATGTTCTAAGTATTAATATGCATTCATTTCATTTAAGATATCTGATTTTATTATGTTGTAAACTATGATGGTTGTGATCCAAAGAAATGCAAGATTTTGGTAATCACACGTGATGTGATCATGATGGATCGATGTTTTACATTTGTGAAGGTAGTGATTGAGTTATTGTTGCTGCTATAGTGAAGGATGATTCAGTGGTGAATGGAAGATAGTAATCATGATAATTACTATGAAATGATGAGTCTTTGATCGATGATGGTTGAGGAAGTTAGAAGCTGTGGTGGTGTTCAATTTCCATTAATGGCCTATGATGAAAGATGAAGCTCGATATATGGAGTCGCTGATGGGTTTTGAGTTAGAAGGTGAATTTGTTGCTCGAGTCTGTGGCTGAGCTCAGAGATTGTTGTGACGCTGTGAATGGCTTAATTGAATTACTGATGTTATCGGTGGTTAATGGTGTGGAGAAGAATGGTGTTGGCAGTGATGATAGCCATTGATGGAGTGAGTCTGTGTTGGTGGAGCTCAACTCTGTGATGGAGAGATATAGTGTCGTTGTTTCTCGAATGGTGGCAACTCGAGTCTGATTTCATGGCAGAGAAAGAAGATTGATGGTGCGTTAATGGTGGTTATCTGTTCATGGAAGTGAAGGTGCAGTTCATAGCGGTTTTTAGTGATAATTGACAGAAGGAAGAAGAACTCGAGCTAGGGGTAAAATCCAGTGAAACTGAGTTTGGGTTAGTTAAGGAAACAAAGTTGGTTTAGAGTTTGTAAAAAACACAGGGAAATTTACGGCTGGTTTTCAAACTGACCGTAAAACTAAGGAAGTAAAAAGAAGTTGGAAATACAGGGTAGCTTACGTCTAGTGATAGGTGCATTATTTGCACTATTCGGATATTCTAATTCATTGATTTCTTGTTAGTTTTCATAACATTATGTTTTTTGTTTGTTTATGAGTTTCTTAGGAGTTTTGAAGTATATTCAACCAAAGAAGAGGAAAGGAGCTCATTCCGGCATAAAAAGAAGAGGTTAAAGGATGGAAACACAACTTTGAAACAAGAGTTCCAGGAAGATTTACGGTTGGGAAAGTATCTCAAAATCCAACCGTAAAAGAAGTTGATTTTGGAGGTAAATTCCAGGAGGATTTACGGTTGGGTCTAGATTCTCAAACCCAACCGTAAAATTAGTTGAAAAATCATGAACATTTTGTCATTGCCATCTTATAGATAATTGAAAGACGAAGTTAAACCAAAAAGAATGAGGTCAATCGGAAACCGGATGAGGGAGATATGATCAAAATAGTGAAGTACAAAAAAGTATCCAGGAAGAATTACGGTTGGGTTTCTTGGCTCGAACCCTACCGTAAACCTGGGGAATTTTGGAGCGAATTTTTGTGACAGAGTTACGTTTGGGTTGATTGGCTCGAACCCAACCGTAAATCTGGGTTCTTTTGGGTGATATTTTTGTGCCAGAGTTAAGGTTGGGTTTAGTGGCTCGAACCCAACCGTAAATGGGGAGTTTTGGAACGTGTGTGGGATTCTAAAACATGGAAAACATGGTCCCGGAAGCATTCAAAACCTAGATTCGTGGATACTATATAAAGAGACATCCAAGACATTAAGAGGGGGATATTTTTTACACGGGAAAAACACAAGGAGAAGAAGAATCTAAGGCTTGGATTTGCAATTGATCATCACGGTACCGAGGGTTTGCTTTACTTGCTTTCTTGATTATTTTCCATGGATTTTGAGAAATCCATGATGAACTAAACTCTTTTTATTGGTTAGATAATAGTCCTAAGTTGGAAAACATGTTTATTAATTGAAGTATTCATTCTCATATGTTCATAATCTCTTCAATATCGCTTATGTTCTACCGTTTATAACGCCTTGTATGATGGATTGCTTGTTTGTTTAAGTCGCGAATTAGATGAGCATGCGTTGACATCTATAGCTAAACTAGGGTTTGAGATCCGGAATTGTTGAAAGACCCTTGTTACAAGTAGTATAACATAGTTGTTAACGACAGGATGTTGCCATGCGATTATGTGTAGAAGCGTGACCTAGGTTAAATCCAAGTGTCTCTTGCGCCGGATTGCTTTGAATAACCTCAAATCACAAATACCATTGCTTTCATTGGGTTAAACTTGAGTGGCTCTTGCGCCAAGTTATTCGGTGAAAAGGATTCAAAGAGTGGCTCTTGCGCCTTTGATGATAATAGGAGTTTTGCCGGAGTAAGCCTGCGATAGGATGCTTTAGGGTTATTGATATTGAGAGTGCATGAATGTTGAGTATGATTTGGTTGATAACATGTTGGAAGATGGAAGATGAACTCTCTAACCAATGATTTTTATCTCTAATATTCGTTTTAATCTTTTTGCTTTAGTATAATTAGTTATAGTCACAACCCCCCCCCCCCCCTGTTTAATAAGTAATCAAAAGTAATTAACAATCACCTTCCTCTCTGTGGGAACGAACTTGTTCTTATTACTATACTCTAATCTATATTAGTGAAGTAAGAACTTGAATTAATTTTGCTTGGCTGACAATCGACCAAATTTTGGCGCCGCTGCCGGGGACGGCGTAGCGGATTGTTATTTTGTTTTTGTTTTCTTATTTCTAGTTTTTAATTTAGTTTTAAGAATTGTTTTTCAGGTACTATTTCTTTCGTGAATGCTTAGAGAGGGTAGATCAAGTCTCATTGGTATACGACTTCGATCAGGCACTTTACTAAAAGAATTCGTTCGAGCAGTGAACACTCCACTTCCTCCAAGTACATCATCAAGTGAGTTCGCAGATTCAGACGTAGAGGAAGAACAAGAAACAATAGGTGATACAAATCGTACACTCAAGGACTTAGCATCTCACAAGTTAGATACGCAACAGGGGTGTATTCAGACGACATCTACATTTGATATCAAGCCAGGGTTGATTCGAGAACTCCCAAAGTTTCATGGGATGACTAATGAAGATCTGAATAAACATTTGATGGATTTTCATAACATAGTCGTGGCCATGCTAGGGTCCAAAACTGATGTTCCTGGAGCCATGTTACGATCTTTTCCATTCTCCCTGATGGATACTGCAAAGGAATGGTTACACTATTTACCTTCTGGTAGTGTCACAACTTGGAATGGTCTGAAGAAACTCTTTTTAGAAAGATACTTTCCTGCATCAAAGGCAACTCAGATTCGTAAAGAGATTTGCGGCATTAAGCAAATGGCAGGGGAAACATTGTATGAATGTTGGGAACGTTACAAGAGATTGGTCGCTAGCTGCCACATCATCAATTCAATGATGTATTGATCATCCAGTACTTCTATGATGGTCTTCAAGCAAGTGACATAAATCTTCTCGACGCTGCAGGTGGTGGTGCATTAGTGAACAAAACAGCAGCTCAAGCTAGAGAGTTAATTGAGAACATGGCAGCAAACTCTCAATAATTCTCAGGCTGTGTGTCAGAGTCACTCGTCAAGAGGGTTAATGAGGTTACTTCTTCACCGCACTTAGAGCATAGAATGGGTAATATGGAGAATATGATTCATCCCATCTTATGAAGAAGAAGCCGAACAGGTGAATGCAGTATTTCCAAATCAACAGAGACAACGGTATGATCCTTATTCCAACACGTATAATCCAGGATGGAGAGATCATCCAAATTTCAGTTATGCGAATAAGCAAGTTCTAGCTCCGAGGCCAGTTTTCAATCACCAAAATGGGTTACAACAACAAGTACAACCTCCACAACAAGCTCAAAACTCAGAATCATCGGAGATGCTCTCCATGATGAAGAATATGACGGCGTTGATACAGAAAAATCAGCAGACAACTGGTAATGTAATCAGAGAATTACATACGCAAGTGGGCACTATGGAAACTGAGATTAATCATCTGAAGGCACAGAATAGTGGAAAACTCCATTCTCAACCTATCAATCCAAGAGAAAATATCGACGCCGTGACATTGAGAAGTGGTACACAAACTGTGTAACCAGAGGAAGCTGAGAAAAACAAAGACCCTAAGGGGCCGGTTTTGTAAAAAGAGATTACTGACTCTTCCAAACCAATGAGGTACCTAAAGAAAATTCTAAACCTCTTGTTTCTACTTATGTTCCTCCTTTACCTTTTTCTCGCCGGTTTGCTAACTCGAAAAAGGAGGAACAAGATAAGGATATCTTAGACATTTTCAAGAAGATTCATGTGAATATTCCACTCATAGATGTGATTAAACAAGTCCCCAAGTATGCGAGAATTCTGAAGGACTTATGCACCAATAAACAAAGATTAACCGACAATGAGGTAATGAGAGTGGGGGAGAATGCTTCGGCTATCTTGCAAAAGAAACTCCCACTCAAATGTAAAGATCCAGGTAGTTTTGATATTCCTATTGTTATTGGTAACACGGCGTTTAATAAGGCTATGCTTGATTTAGGAGCATCAGTAAATGTTATGCCTGCATCTATATATGAATCTCTTAATTTAGGACCTTTGAAAGAAACTGGAATTGTTTTAGAACTAGATGACTGTTCTAATGTATACCCTCGAGGTATTGTTGAAGATGTGCTTGTGCGGGTTAATCAGCTAGTTTTTCCAGCAGATTTTTGTGTACTGGAAATGACAGATGGATCAACTGATTCGTCTATACCGTTGCTACTGGGACGTCCATTCATGCGAACGACGAGAACAAAAATTGATGTCTATAATGGAACATTGACAATGGAATTCGATGGAGAAATAATACATTTCAACATTTATGAGGCGATGCGATACCCTAGTGATGTAAAATCTTGTTTCTCTATTGATGTTATTGACTCTTTGGCTCAACAGATGTTTGATTTGGGGAATAATGATCCATTGGAGGCTATTATCACGAAAAGTGTGGGTTTTTAAAATCTTCCAGATCCAAGAACCGAGCTTAAATTAGGGGATGAATTTGAGGAAGCTATTTATGAACTCATTATTTACACTCTTTTGGATACTCTAATTCATTGATTTTCTTGTTAGTTTTCATATCATTATGTTTTGATTTTGTTTGTTTATGAGTTTCTTAGGAGTTTTGAAGTATATTCAACCAAAGAAGAGGAAAGGAGCTCATTCCGTCATAAAAAGAAGAGGTTAAAGGATGGAAACACAACTTTGAAACAAGAGTTCCAGGAAGATTTACGGTTGGGAAAGTACCTCAAAACCCAACCGTAAAAGAAGTTGATTTTGGAGGTAAATTCCAGGAGGATTTATGGTTGGGTCTAGACTCTCAAACCCAACCGTAAAATTAGTTAAAAAATCATGAAGATTTTGTCATTTCCATCTTATAGAGAATTGAAATACTAAGGCAACCCAAAAAGAATGAGGTCAATCGGACACCGGATGAGGGAGATATGATCAAAATAGTGAAGTACAAAAAAGTATCCAGGAGGAATTACGGTTGAGTTTCTTGGCTCGAACCCAACCGTAAACCTGGGGAATTTTGGAGCGAATTTTGTGACAGAGTTACCTTTGGGTTGATTTGCTCGAACCCAACCGTAAATCTGGGTGCTTTTAGGTGATATTTTTGTGCCAGAGTTATGGTTGGGTTTAGTGGCTCGAACCCAACCGTAAATGGGGAGTTTCGGCACGTGTGTGGGATTCTAAAACATAGAAAACATGGTCCCGGAAGCATTCAAAACCTAGACTTCGTGGATACTATATAAAGAGACATCCAAGACATTAAGAGGGGGATATTTTTTACACGGGAAAAACACAAGGAGAAGAAGAATCTAAGGCTTGGAGTTGCAATTGATCATCACGATACCGAGGGTTTGCTTTACTTGCTTTCTTGATTATTTTCCATGGATTTTGAGAAATCCATGATGAACTAAACTCTTCTTACTGGTTAGATATGTATTCCTAAGTTGGAAACATGTTTATTAATTGAAGTATTCATTCTCATATTTTCATAATCTCTTCAATATCGTTTATGTCCTACCGTTGATAAAGCCTTGTATGATGGATTGCTTGTTTGTTTATGTCGCGAATTAGATGATCATGCATTGACATCTATAGCTAAACTAGGTTTTGAGATCCGGAATTGTCGAAAGACCCTTGTTACAAGTAGTATAACATAATTGTTAACGTCGGGATGTTGCCATGCGATTATGTGTAGAAGCGTGACCTAGGTTAAATCTGAGTGACTCTTGCGCCGGATTGCTTAGAATAACCTCAACTCACAAATACCATTGCTTTCATTGGGTTAAACTTGAGTGTCTCTTGCGCCAAGTTATTCTGTGAAAATGATTCAAAGAGTGGCTCTTGCGCCTTTGATTAAAATAGGAGTTTTGCCGGAGTAAGCCTGCGATAGGATGCTTTAGGGTTATTGATATTGAGAGTGCATAAATGTTGAGTAAGATTTGGTTGATAACATGTTGGAAGATGGAAGATGAACTCTCTAACCAATGTTCTTTATCTCTGATATTCGTTTTAATCTTTTTGCTTTAGTATAATTAGTTATAGTCACAACCAACCCCCCCCCCCCCTGTTTAATAAGTAATCAAAAGTAATTAACAATCACCTTCCTCTCTGTGGGAACGAACTTGTTCTTATTACTATACTCTAATCTATATTAGTGAAGTAAGAACTTGAATTAATTTTGCTTGGCTGACAACCGACCATCTAGCAATACCTAGCCGTAGACTTGGATGAAAAAAAAGAAAAAAAATGCAAGTGAACTTACGACTAGGTTTCATCTGACCGTAGAAAGAAAATGAAATATGAATGTCAGTTCCCTGTGACTGACATGCCAATTTGAATTAAAAGCAACAGTTTGTACTGGGCCTTGTTCTGATTACGTGAGCCCATTGGCTGTGTAGGCTTTTCTCACGTGTTTTTTTGGTAACTTTGAGTGTTTTGGCTAATTTGAGCAAGTTCTAAGACCTATTTTGATCGGAATTTGAGCACGGGCACTTCTATGTTTGGGATATCTATATAAAGGACAATTTCACTTGTATTTGGGATATATCATATCATATTTTAAGAAGAGAAGAAAATGAACTTTGGAGTGGGAGACTTTTCTACAACCTAGGGTTTGCTTTCATTTTCTTCTTTATTATTTTTTATGGATTTTAAGAAATCCATTATGAGCTAATTTAATCTCATTGGTTAGAGATGTAGTCCGAAGTCTAGAACATGAATATTAATTAAAGCATTCATTCTTAGTATTCATATTATCTTTAATATCGCTTATGTTCTACTAACTATAACTCCATGTATGAATTATTTATTGATTGTTTAAGTTACAAAATAAAAAATCATAATTTCATATATAAAGCTAGACTAGGGTTTAAGATCCAGAATTGTCGAAAGACCCTTGTTATTAGTAGCATAGCATAATTTCTAACGACGAGATGTTGCCATGATATTGTGTCTAGAAGCGTGACCTAGGTTAAATCCGAGTGGCTCTTGCGCCAGATTGCTTAGAATAACCTTAACTCATAAATACCATTGTTTTCATTGGGTTAAACTTGAGTGGCTCTTGCGCCAAGTTATTTAGTGAAAAGGATTCAAAGAGTGGCTCTTGCGCCTTTGATGATAAAAGAAGTTTTTCTGGAGTAGACCTGCGATAGGATGCTCTAGGGTTATTGATATTGAGAAAAGTTGAATATTGAGTATGATCTAGTTGATAACATGTTTGATGACGGAAGAGGAACTGTCTAACCAGTATTCTCATTATATTGCTTAGAACTTAAATTGTTTTCTGCTATTATTTTAGTTTGAATTTATTTGAAATCATCTTAAATCCCCCCATTATTTAAGTAATCGAAATAATTTGACAATTCATACCTCCTTGTGGATCGAACTTGTCTTATTACTACACTCTTATTTATAATTGTGAAGTGAAAAGACTTGAAATATATTTTGCTTGGCTAACAACCGACCAAATTTTGGCGCCGCTCCCGGGGAGGCATGGCGGATTGTTATTTTGTTTCTGATTTTTATAGTTTTTTAACTTTGTTTTGATAAAAAAAATTCAGGTACTTATCTTCTGGCTCTTAAGCCGAAACCGAAGCCTGTCAGCTTTCCACATATTGGAATCGAGACTCGGAGAGGGACTGTTCTGAAAGATAAACCGGAAGACAAACAAGAGGAAGCAATGGGTGACGAAAACGTACACTCAAGGACTTAGCTTCTCACAAGATGGATACACAACAATGGTGTATTCAAACAACATCTACATTTGAGATCAAGCCAGGTTTGACCCGTGAGATACCAAAGTTTCATGAAATGACTAATGAAGATCCAAACAAACATCTAATGGATTTTTATAACATATTCATGGTTATGCTACCAAAGAATACATATGCAAATGGAGTTATGTTACGAACTTTTCCACTCTCCTTGATGGACACTGCTAAGGAATGGTTATACTATTTACCTTCTGGAAGTGTCATAACTTGGAATGGTTTGAAAAAACTCTTTTCGAAGAGATACTTTCCTGCATCAAAGGTAATTCAGATTCGTAAAGAAATGTGTGGCATTAAGCAGATGGCAGGGGAAACATTGTATGAATGCTTGGAAAGTTTCAAGAGGTTAGTGGCTAGTTGTCTGCATCACCAATTCAGCGCCCTTGATACAAAGCGTCTCAGATTCGCAACGTCCTTGGAAAAAAGTCTTGGCCAACAACATCCGTGGTGCTGGCGTCCTTGGTGCAGCGTCCTTAACACAGCGCCCTTGGCACAAACGTCTCAGCCACATCATCCTTGATCAACAATGTCCTTGGGAAAATATCCTTGGCGCAACGTCTTGGCCACAAACGTCATTGGGCAGGCATCCCATCTAACTAGCGTCCTCGGCACTATCATCCTCGGCCTAGCTTGCTTCATTGACCTTGGTGCTAACCTCTTTTGACCTTGTAACGTCCTAATCTTTGCACTAAAACCGCTAGCCTCCTTAGTAGCATTTTAGCCTTCGTGGCTAAAAAATATAGCTTCCTTGCTAGAAGCTAGCACATTAGCCTTGCTCTCAAGGGCTAGTACATTACCATTTGCGCTAAGAAGCTATTGCTAGCCTTGCTAGTTGTTTCCCTTAGAAATGCGACATTCTTTTCAATATTGGCCTAATACCAATACTAGCCTTAGTTGATTATCTAATAAGCCCTCTTGCTAAGGATCTACTCGCAATATTGACTTTAAATACTTTCATAATTATGCCTTGCTATTTCTAAGGCTGACTTCTGATTATTAAAGTTATGTCATCTTATTCCTACGATAATACATAATCACTAAACTTAACAGACTCGGTACTGATTGGTCTAATAACCAATCAAGTGAATTGCGCAACTTGCTTCACTGACTTAGCAAGTCATTTGACTTGACTTCACCTAATCAAAACAGTAGTAGTTCACGAATCCACTATTATTCTATGAGATATCAAATACACACATGGGGGGATTCTCACCGGGGTATTGATATGGAGGTCTATGGCAATCGTACGTTGTGGCAACACATCCATGAACAAGAAGGTAATAAGTATTGGTACGGTTACAAGGAAGTTGAGAGTACGAGTAGTAGTGGTCATACAAGTCCTCCATGTTATGATTGTGTGGAGCCTAGTAGTGTACGATCAGGTTTCGTACTTGACCCGATCCGACTGGCGGCCCATTGGGAAATTAAATGAGACTTTTTGAGAGGTTCGTTTAAATGAGATTTTTTGAGTAGTCTCTATATATATCGAGTTGCCCTATCTATGGTTTGTATTAGTATTATTATCATCGTTGTATTCCTCTGGAATACTTTTTGTGATTATAGTGAAAACCGCAGCCGCTCCTTGGACGTAGCCTAATTTGGGTGAACCTAGTAAATCTTGTGTGTTTTTGTTTTCGTTTTGTTTTCTTTATAGCATCGATCCTAACACTCCATATTTTTCGGACATGAATCCACTATAATCTCCATAATTATTACTCCTCCACTTCTTTTGTAACTTCCACCAATTACGAGAAATTAGTGTGTCTCCTCCAAATATAAATAGATGACTTCATCTCTTCGAAACAACAACAAAGACAATTAAGATATACAGAATTAACGATTCATACCAGATATTATCCATTCTTCTTTACACACTACAATAACTCATTACACTGATATTTTCTCAACCTTCTTTGATTTCCTCCCCTAAGACCTACCCAATCTTCTCCACCTTTGTGATCGAAGAAGGACGTGAACAACCATTTCTCGGTTTAGGATCGTCTTGTTCGAGCTTGATCTCTCAAACCTGCTTGAAAGTACTCTTTTGCAGTATATTTGTTTCCACCCTAAAACAGTAATAACTATGAACAACTCTTTGTATATGACTGAGAAGGTTGCATGAAAATCAAGTTGTTCGACTTGTATGTTCTTCCTGTTCAATAGATTGAATAATCAATTTATAATAGTTATCATAAACGTTCACCTTACCCCACCTCACCTCGTAGAAAGTGACGATAGGTAAATAGTGGTGAAATGGAGATGGTGGAGAGTGTGTTAATAACCGTTCCACTTCGTTTGAGGATGAATGAACGTTTTCACCCCTACCACTCCTTTATTCAACCATCAATCGAACTTTCTAGAGATTTCTCTTTCATGGGTGCATTGTTGCACCGCACGCTAGTTGTAGACCACCAGACCAATACCCTAGTGAGTATCCCCCCATTTATGACATCATTGATGTCTCGTGTAATTTTTGTAGCATTAAACATTACTACTGTGAAGTTGAATGAAACTTGCTTAGTTAGTCATTTGACTAACGGCTTGTTATGCTTGACTAGCCTGAGGAGTTTGACATGACTATTTTTTTAAGAATATACAAATTAAAATACAATGTGTATATTATTTTATTTTATTTTATTTACGAGGAATAGTGTGAGTTCACATAAGTTCTTCTTGTACTCCTTGAAGCCTTTGTTCTTTCTTCAAAGCTTGGCCTTTCGATCAGGGTCTCGGCTACGGCTATTGCTTCGTTCAGAGTTTGAACGCGACGACAATCTAGATCTTGCTTTACCCATGGATTTTCTCCACACAAGAAGTTGAAGAGCTTCTCTTCTTCAGATAAATTGGGTATCTCTAGCAGCAAGTTTGTATACGTCACGGTATACTCTTTGGTTGTACCCGTTTGACGAATATACTTCAACTTCGTTCTTGCTTCATAAGCCGCATTCTCCGGGTAGAAGTATTTCTGAAGATCGGCTTTAAAAACTGACCAAGTACTGATAGTAGCCATACCTTGCTGAATTTCCTGGCTTCGAAGTCTCCGCCATGTCAAAGCGTTCTCCGTGAGAAATACTGTGGCTCTTTTTATCTTCCTTGCATCATCCTCCATCTCCAGATGTTCAAAATACCTTTCGCAACTCCAGATGAAAGTGTCAATCTCCTTCGCGTCTCTTTTCCCATTATACGGTGTTGGCTTGGGAGCATCCCCTCTTGAGAGTCTGCTTGGCCCCTCGTGCATGGCTTGGTTTATGGCATCCCTTTTGCACAATACCAATTCTCCTTTCACCGCCTATAGCTCTTGCTCAACTGACAGTAATTTGGCCTTCACCTCCTCCACGACATCCTCTACCGCATCTTGGATTCGATCTTCTGCGTCCATCTTGATACCGTCCACCGCCTTGCTTATGGCCTCCTCGAAGGTATCTTTCCACCCTTCAAGAGTTTCCTTCGTTAAAAACTCTTCCTTGGCGCGTATAAGGAAATCGCTCACTCGCTTTTCCATACGTACCATTCTTGCCTCAATACTTGTTTGCGTATCCTTGGACTTGCCCCTTTTCTTGGCCTGGCCATCGACACCTTTCTTCATGGTGTTGTTGCTATTAACGTCAGCCATTCTTGAGTGTTAAGCTTCGCTCTGATACCAACTGTCACGGGCTAAGATTTTGGACTAGACCGTGCGGCACTTGAACTTTTCAAGTAAGCCTAAAAGAACTCAAAGAGAGAAGAGACTTAAATATTTTAAGTGAGAGAGTATTTTACTATTGAATAGAAAGAGTATTACAATGCTTAGAGAGCTTGTTGGTGGATGATTTGAGCAAATGAGATCTTCACCTTATATAGTGTACAATAGAGGATTCTAGAATATGTTCTAGAATCATCACCTTCTAGAGTATTCTACCACTTACAAGAATATAAAAAGGAATATTCTATATACAAGAATGTTCTGGAAGCTTGTGGACTTCTCTAACCTTTTCCATACTCTTCTAGGTTCTTCTTATGGACCTAGACTCTTGTCACGGGCTGGCCCAATATGTAGGAAAATGGGTAGGCCGTGACATTCTCCCCCACCTATTCTCGCGACGTCCTCGTCGTGACTTCTGCGTGAAACTGGTCGATTGCATCTTTGAATTGCCTGAGAGACTCCTCGGACTCCCATGTTCCTTCTTGCATTGATGCATCTTTCCATTTCACTAAGTATTCTTTACAAGGCGGCACTCCCTTCCTTCGAACAATCCGGTCAGCTAGTATTTCGTCTACAGCTTTGTCGAAAAAAGTTGTAATGGGAGGTGCACGTCTTGATACTCTCCGACTCTCGTCTTTGTTGAACGCCTTTAGATTTCTTGCGTAAAAGATGGGATATATTTTCATCTTTGATGGGAGCTCCACTCTGTAAGAAGCTTTGCCCACTTTGGATAGTACTTTGAACGGCCCTTCGTACTTGCGTAGCAAGTCTTTGTGTAGCGGCGGAGTGTACTTGAATTATTGGGGCAGAATCTTGACAAACACCATGTCGCCAGCTTGGAACTCCACATGCCGCCTCATTTCGACCCACTTCTTCATTTTCTTAGCCGCCTTCATCAATTTGGCGTGTGCTAAGTCTCTTTGTTGCTGCCAATCCTTCGCGGTCTTGTATGCTCCGGGGCAAGCACCGGCATAAGAAGTAGCCAAAGTACTTGGCGTCAAAGGTTGTTTCTTCAATTCGGTCACCTTCGGTGGGGACCTTTGATAAGGTGCTTTTGGCCAGGCTCCAGCTCGATCGCACGATCGATCTCCCTTCTTAGTGGCAACTTCTTGGGAAGCTCCTTCGGCATCGCGTCCTGGAACTCTTCGAGAACCTTATTCATGCCTTTCGAAACTTCTTCAACTTGGGTAGTCGGTTCCTCATCCTTCATTGTTGCTATGAAGGTTACCTCACCCTTCTTAAACCCTTCAGAAAGTTGTAGCGCCGGCAACACCGTGGTCTTCTTCTTATCCCTAGTCACCGGGATAAGGTGTGTTGATTTTTCTCCGAGTATACACAAGGAGTCAAAAGGTGGCATTGGAATGGCACGTTGTTCGCACATGAACTCCATCCCCAACACCATGTCAAGGTCATCCATAGGGATCACCGTGAAATTGACAGATCCTGCCCACTTGTCGAGATGAATCTCCACACCACATTCCACGCCTACTAGTGACTTCATATCTGAGTTCACCGCCTTCACGGTACCTCCTCCTTTAGCGAACTTCATGCCTAACCGTAATGCTTCTTTCTTGGACACGAAGTTGTGTGTGGCTCCCATATCCACTAAGGCGCGGGAGGTCTTCCCATTTACCTTAACGTCTACGAACATGAGAGTCTTGTCCTTGCTCTTGGATTTCTCCGTCTTAGCTTGGACACTGCTTAGCACTTGGAGTGAACTCATCATGGAATCTCGTTCCTCGTCAGATCCATTTTCCTCCATCAACGCATTAAGTTTACCCTTCATCGGGCAATCACGGACTTTATGATCTCCATCACATAAGAAGCAAGAGAAGAAGGGCTTACTTTTGTCTTTGTGCTCGGACGCTTTGTCCTTCCACGAAAGATATTTCTTTGGGGCATGCTTGTCTCTGTCTTCTCTTACTTCCCCACCTTTGGCATGGTGTACCCTCGAAGTTCTTCTTTCTTTGGAGCTTGTACTCCTTGAAGCCTTCGTTCTTTCTTCAAAGCTTGGCCTTTCGATCAGGGTCTCGGCTACGGCTATTGCTTCGGTCAGAGTTTGAACGCGATGACGATCTAGATCTTGCTTTACCCACGGCTTTGCTCCACACAAGAAGTTGAATAGATTCTCTTCTTCGGACAAATTGGATATTTCTAGTAACAAGTTTGTATACGTCTCGGTATACTCTTTGGTTGTACCTGTTTGACGAAGATACTTCAACTTCGCTCTTTCTTCATAGGCCGCATTCTCCGGGTAGAAGTATTTCTTAAGATCGACTTTAAAATCTGACCAAGTAGCGATAGTAGCTTTACCTTGCTGAATTTCCTGGATTCGAAGTGTCCACCATGCCAAGGCGTTCTCCGTGAGAAACACCGTGGCTCTCCTTATCTTTCTCGAATCCTCCTCCATTTCGAGATGTTCGAAATACCTTTCACAAATCCATATGAAAGTATCAATCTCGTTCGCGTCTCTTTTCTCATTATATGGTTTTGGCTTGGGAGCATCCTCTCTTGAGAGTTTGCTTGACCCTCGTGCATGGCTTGGTTTATGGCAGCTCTTTTGCACAATACCAATTATCCTTTCACCGCTTCTAGCTCTTTCTCAATTGACAGCAATTTGGCCTTCACCTCCTCCAAGGCATCCTCCGCCGCATCTTGGATTCGAGCTTCTGCGTCCATCTTGATATCATCCACCGCCTTGCTTATGTCCTCCTCGAAGGTATCTTTCCACCCTTCAAGAGTTTCCTTCGTTAGAAACTCTTCCTCGGCGCATATAAGGAAATCGCTCACTCGCTTTTCCATACGTACCATTCTTACCTCAAGATTTGTTTGCGTATCCTTGGACTTGCCCCTTTTCTTGGCCTGGCCATCGACACCTTTCTCCATGGTATTGTTGCTATTAACGTCAGCCATTCTTGAGTCTTAAGCTTCGCTTTGATACCAACTGTCACGGGCTAAGATTTTGGACTAGACCGTGCGGCACTTGAACTCTTCAAGTAAGCCTAAAAGAACTCAAAGAGAGAAAAGACTTAGAGATTTTAAGTGAGAGAGTATTTGATTATTGAAGAGAGGGAGAGTATTACAATGATTAGAGAGCTTGTTGGTGGATGATTTGAGCAAATGAGCTCTCTACCTTATATAGTGTACAATAGAGAATTCTAGAATATGATCTAGAATCATCACCTTCTAGAGTATTCTACCACTTACAAGAATATACAAAGGAATATTCTATATACAAGAATGTTCTGGAAGCTTGTGGACTTCTCTAACCTCTTCCATACTCTTTTAGGTTCTTCTTATGAACCTAGACTCTTGTCACGGGATGGCCCAATATGTAGGAAAATGGGTGGGCCATGACACAAGGCTAGATTTGGCTAGTAGGAGCTATATTTTGTGCTTAGCACAATTTTGACTTGATATCTAAGCACAGTTGTGATGCTTTTGTCAAGTAAATTTATATGTAACTTGCTACATACTTCTATAAAGATTTGTATAGGCATTTTAGTAAGTCAACGTCATTCAGTTGAGCATAAATATTAACACACTGTAGTTTTTTGGAATTCATCCATGGAATATAGCACCAGAGAACAATCAAATATCTTTATACTAGTGGGCAATCCATCTAGGAGCTTGATATTTGTTGTGTACAAATCATGGGAAAGTTGTAATAAGCAGCAACGCTATTCTAATAATTTCGTACAGGGATGAACGTTGATTCATCTAACGAACTTGATATATAATAATCTGATGAGCTAGTTCAGTCGGGTGATGCATTCATGTAATTATATATATATATTGTTCGAGAGAGACAAGGATGAACACCTGCCATGTCTTAAAATTCTTTACAGAATTTTGAAGTTTGATACTTCTTAGACCCGGGTCAGAAATATAATTTTTTACTATTTTACCCCTGACAAAAACCCACCATCTATATTAAGTCCCCTACTTAACGGGGAATGAATAATATTGCCTGCTAAGCACTATATAGTGACATGTCAGACAAAAAAAGAATAAAATAAAATAATTTATAGCTCAGTTGTTAGATATTACCAGGAAGGCCGCAGTTGGCTTGAACTTCGAATATCGTTACGTTGGTAAAGGAAAAAACAACGAACAAGTCTCATCCGGTCCATGAGAGGCAGTTGACGATGACAAGGAAAGTGTTGTCGTAGGGGCATCATCAGCTAGGGATGGAGCTGTGCTACTCGTAGCCCATATGGTTAGCGCGCACAAGGGAAAGTTCCCTTCCCTCTTGGACTTAGAAACATATTGCTATAAAAGGGAGTCTTCACTCGTTCTTCTTTTCATAATACTCTTGCTTCCTCTCTTCTTCGTCTGCAACAAAGAATAGTCTCTTCTTAATATTGCCAATAGTCACCTTCGTTCAAGTAGTAGCGACTGTCGGTAGTGGAGGCGGGTACCATTGCATTCTTTGTCTCGTGTGAGCTATGCACTCACACATTTTATTTTTTTTTGTTGTTGCTTCTTTAACAACTTTTTCTCTTGCATGCACGACTTCTTTTTATTGCTGCTACTAGCGTCGTCTCAGCCACCAGCTTCGTTGTTGGCGATATCAGGTAAGTGGGCCGTATGCATTCGTTATTGTATTTTCATTAATGTATTAACTATGTCATTCTTTTGTAACCCTAGTTCTTTTTAGTAGACCTTGTTAATCATATCAACCGTTCAAGGACGCCAACACATCATCCACTGTGACCAGGTAGACTAGGGTTTCGACTGAGTTTTGATGATAACTTTTACGTGAGCAATCAGCAGCATTACAGAAGCGAAGCACTAGTCTTAGTTATATAATTAGCAGGCCCTCCCTTTCTCCAAATTTGCCAATCTTAGCAGCTCATTATAAACTGGTAATCAGCGCCAATATCCGATAACTCTTTTACGGGAGCATAAATTATTTTTTTGATATCCAAGCCCTAACCCTTCTAAATTGAACCAGTTGGTCGTGGTGAACATACTTGACCCTCCTTTTTGTCGTTGCAACTTGGATGCAGGTCAAAGCCCAATAATTCTCCTTTCTTGTCATCTCTCTACGTGAAAAATCGGCGTTTAAAACCTTTGGTGAATGTTTTTTACTCTATCATCCTGAATGTTTTTTACTCTATCATCCTTCGATCCTAATCTTTCACGATAAGGCTTGTTAAACTTCAAATCATCAAAATTTCAAAATTTAGGGTTTCGCTTTGTGTATATATATATATATATATCCTCATTATCTTTATTCTTCGGTCTTTCCCAAATATTTTACTCAAACCACTTCTCCTTCATAATGTTTGATCGGGGCGGCTGATCTTCGTCCCAGAGAGGCTCGTTCATTAAGCGCAAGGTTTGGGCATTGAGTTCGATAAGACCTGAAAATCCTTTATCTTAAAGTATACGCATATATTACATGTTTCTTATGGATGCTGATGGTAAACGAAATCTTTTCTATGTTCTTAGAGTGGAAGAAACTTGGAATCACAGGGAGATCCACCTCTTCCGCCTGTTAAGGTCAATAGGGTTGATAAGAGCGTCATTCCTGTAATTTCTCACCTTTGATTTCTTTGTTCTGGTTGATTAGCCTAAATATTATGCTTGTATCCTTCTCATAAAATTATATTTTTTTTAGAGCGGCAACAATGACCCTATCAGAGGAGCATCTTTATTGGTCCCCGAGGAAAATAGATCTAAAAAGACTTCTTCCCTTTTTATTAATCCTCCTGTTTCAGCAGTCAACCTTGTAAACACCGATTGGGGGATTGCTTTTCATTAGTACCCTGAAGCAGGCTTGCCTTTTGAAATTCAGATGAAATCTTTATCGACTGGCTATCGGATCGTAAGAGGATTCCTTGTTCCGAACAATATGTTGACATGTATGCTAGGATATTGAAGAAATATGGTCACATTGCTACCAGAAAGTTGGTGCAGAATTGTACATCTTCTCTAGTTACCACAGTGCGATGTCTCCTTCCTATGATTGAAAAGATGGATAACGTGACACTTTATGATGTCACCAACTTTTCCATACAAATATGGGAAGACCTGTTGTCCACCTATGAAGTTTAATGTGAATTGGATTCATCAGCGGCTTGATGTCATCAGAGCGGATTATGCAGGTATTGTTGCTAATATCATCCTTGCTTTAAGGGACATTGTGGACGAGGAGAGAACTCTGGAAGCAGAATCACCGAGAGTGGAGAAGTCAATCCAAGACTTGAAAGTCCAGACTGAAAGGTTTCAAAAAAGGATGAAAATGTTGTAAAAGAGAGACTATCGACTACTTGATGGTTTATTTTGAGTTACAAGTCTTGACATATGCGCCTTTTGAATAAGTAGGTAGTTGAAATACATAATTATAGTGTCGATGTAAGGAATTTTTTTTTTTAGATTAATGAAGTCTAATTTGAATTTTGTGTAGACAATGAGCTGTTTTGCATAAAATTGCTCTTTAGAGGAATGAAAATACTAAAGGAATTGCCAGTCCTTGTTCAAGCATAGTATGCTTTGAGCCACTTGCTATTGGTTATAATCCCTTGCACACCTCCATTAACACAAATAATTTTGTAGTATCCACAGTCTACTGCTTTAGTAACTACGTAAGGACATTCCCATTTAGGGTAGAATTTCAGGGGCAGACATGTCTTGCTGAATATGCTTGCCTGTTTTGAGCGCCAGGTCTCCCACTTAAAATTTTCTAAGCTTTATTGCTTTGTTATATTCCTTGGAAATCCTCTGTCGGTAAATTTTTACATGTTTTTCTGCTTTAGCTCGCCTGGTTTCGACGTTGTCTAGCTCTAGTATCCTAGAGTTGGATATTTTGGCTTCTTTCCATTGAACTCCACTTGCCATAGCAATCTTAGCTGACGGTATTTTGATTTCGGCTGAAAGAATGGTGTCAGCCCCATAGACGAACGAATAGAGTAAAGTCCCAGTTGTAAATGGTGGATTTTTGACAAGGGATGGAATCGTAAAATTTCCCTCTGCCTAGCAACCGAAACATAAAAATATCCAACCATAATTCAGGCTTTATAGCAAAACATAAAATACTTTATTTTACTAAAATAATTCCGCAGGCGAATTAAGAATACACTCTATACAAATAACTACTGGCATCTTATACTGACCCAATATTCTTTCTAACATCTACAATATTTATGCCATATCGAACCAGCCACAAGTCGCATAAATTCCACAGCTGAATTCCTTGAACTTGTCTCAATTGCGTATCGATGTTCCAATAACATCTATATATTTTAGGAATAGCTAATGCCTGATTTTCAAAGAAGCATTCCAGCTTAACGCCCTTCTCTCAAAGAACGCATCACAATTTGACGTTATGCCCTTAAATATATACCACTTTAGAATTTTTACTCAAGGATGCGTCACAAATTATGTGTTGTTTCTCTTGGACGCGCCACAATCAAAGAGTAATGCCCTAAAGACGCATTGTTTCTCACCGCACTAGGAAGGCCCTAACATCTCCAAGCTAGGCACAAGGACAACACTATCTTGCTAGGTAGCATCTTAAGAGGCGCGCCACATCTCTGCATTGACACCAAGGTCAGTGCTAGCTTACTTAGCTAGGAAGAGTCCTAAGAGACGCGTTATATCTCTGCGCTGGCACCAAGGCCAACACTAGATTACTTAGCTAGGCAGCGTTCCAAGAGACATGCCACATATCTGCGCTGGCGCTGAGGCCAGCGCTGGCTTCACTAGGCAGCGTCCCAAGGAATGCGCCACACCTTTTCACTGGCACTAAGGCCAATGCTAACTTCACATTGCAGCGTCCCAAGGGACGCGCCACACATTTGCGCTGACACTAAGGCCAACGCTAGCTTTACAGCGTCCCAAGGGACGCGCCATATTTCTTCTCCGCGCTGGTACTAGTGTCAGCAATATCTTTTCGTTATCAACGATGGCTTAATGCCATCCCAAATCCTATATGGCTAATCATCAAGCCTTTTTGCCTGAATTCTTAAGTGCGCCGCGACTGGCGCTTGGGAAATTTTGCATAATCTTGATTTCAAACACTTATAAATTTATGTTGTGTCACTTCTGAGCTGACACCTGATCATTAAAATGACGCCATTTTACCCCTAAGATATTACATGACCATTAAACTTACCAGACTCGATACTGATCAGTCTAATTATCGATTTAGTGAGTCGCGCAACTTTCCTCACTGGCGTAGCAAGTCATTGACTTGACCGAATCAAAATAGAAGTAGTCCATGATTCCACTATTGGTCTTGTGGTCTACGGAATCGCGCTTTGTGGCAAAACATCCACGAACAAGAAGGTAACAAGTAGTGGGACGGTTACAGAACAGTTTAAAGGACAAAGAGTAGTGGTCATACAGGTCCTCCCTATTTTTCGGACATGACTCCACTACAATCTCCACAATCGTTACTTCTCCATCTCTCCTTAACTTCCATCACTTACGAGAAATCAGTGTGTCTCCTCTGAAACTATAAATATATGGCCTCATTTATTTGAAAGAAGAAGACAGAATCAGAGATTTATCCCAGAGATTATCCATTCTTAAACTACACACTACTACTACAACCTTCTTTACTTTCCTCTCCTAAGACCAGCCCAATCTTTTCCACCTTTGTGATCGAAGCAGGACGTGAACGGACATTTCTTGGTTTAGGCTCGTCCTGTTCGAGCTTGATCTCTCGAACCTACCTGAAAGTACTCTTTTTCAGTATTTTTTTTTCACCCTAAAACACCAGTAGAACTCCTAAGTGCAATTCGATATGCCCATAATGTCATGGGTAGCTGGTCATGTCATGTTCTGGGGTTATCATGTATTATTCGACTAAGGATTCGAATTAGAGTTTTATTGGTGCTCTCATCTTGTTCATTTCATTGAGGATAATTAAGAGTGGAGAAGACTTATCTGATTCCGTACCCCTGAAGTGTATCCCTGACTTGCTCATTATCGAAAGACGTTCCTCTGTGATGATATATTTGGGTACACCAAATCTGCAAATGATGTATTCATTGATAAACGCTGCGATTGTGGCCCCGTTTATGCCTTTGAGAATGAGGGCCTCAAACCACTTTGTAAAATACTTTGTTATTGTGATGAAGTGCTCATGCTGCTTTGTTGAAGGCGGTTTGATCTTGATGATGATATCCAGTCCCCGGCTATAGAAGGTCCAAGGACTACTTATTGAGTAGAGAAGGACGAATGGAGTATGAATGAAATTTCTGTGAACCTGGCATTTGTGACATTTTTGGACAAATGCAGCTGCATCATCCTCCATGGTCGGCCAGTAGTACCTTTCGTGAAATTTGGAGAAAAGTTTCTCTTCCCTTGATGTTCAGCTTCGTTTGCTTCTTTCAGCATCATGGCAATTTCGGGGTTGGCCAGGCATCGTAGTAAGTTTCCTCCAAAAAATTTGCAGTACAGATCTCTCATGAAAGATAAAACTTTTGGCTTTATGTTTCATCTTTATCGCCTCTTGCTTATCTGAGGGTAGAACATTATCTCGAATGTACTTGATATAAGGTTCTCGCCAGTCCCTAGTTTGATCGATGGTCATGGCCTCCATTTGATGTGGTGGTACCTGACAGTTGGGGCAGACTCCTTGTAGTGCTCGAGACTGGGTTTCCATAATTGGCAGTAATACCCAAGGCGCTTAAGGCGTCGATCGAGGGTTACTGTTAGAGTCTGTCTACATACTTCATTATGAAAATATTAAGTTGTTGTTGCGTTTCTTCATCTTCGAGACATCTTGACAGGAACCCGTCTGAATTTCTGAAGTATAACACCTCGTGAAGCAGGAAAAAGTTTTTTAGATTTTTAAGCTTGACTTTTCCTTAAGGAAGTGAACTGTTGAGTTCGTCGATGATTGGTGTCCTCCATTCGTTTGCTTGAATGTTCTCAGAATGAACCATCCATCTTGAAGACATAGTGCATCTCCGCATTATTAAGGTTTTCTCCAGCCCTTCAAATTGTATCTTAGAGGCTAGAGTAGATAGGAAATCAGCGTGTCTATTTTTGGTTCGTCCAATATGGACTATTGTTGCCTCAGCATAGTGGATTAACAAATTATGAGCCTCGGCCCTGTAAGAATCCAACATTACCTTCTTGAGGGAATATACTTTGTCCATCTAGTTAACCATCAGTTTCGAATCACCACTTATCTCCAGGTGTATAGGTCCTTCTTGATTGGCTAGCGATAGACCTATCAAAAAAGCCTCATATTCCGATGAATTATTAGTGCATTCGAGATCCATCTTGAACGAATGGGAGTGGACTTCACCGGCTGGGGATAATAGTACTATACTAGCTCCTCCAATGTTGTTATTAGGAGTAGTAGAGCCAAAGTATAACAAACACGTTTCTTCTTTGATGAGAGAGATCTGGGAATTCTCCGGGCATGTTTTCATGCAGTATAGTAGCGTCTTCGCCTGGGAAGGCGACTAGTAAGTCCTCTACGGCTTTCCCTTTCACCGTTTTCGGAGAGACGCATGCTATGTGAAATTCAGACATTTGAAGCAGCTACTTAGCATCCCTTCATATTAGCGCCGACTTCGTTAGTAAGAACATGATAGGATCAACTATGGAACCCACACTAATCTTATGGAAAATAAATAATGTTTAAGTTTCTGTACAGGTTGAACCAAGGATAGACACAGTCTTTCATCTTTGGAGTATGTAAGCTCAGCATTCTTCAGTGTGCTGATGATGTAATAAATTGGATACTCAACTCCCATGTCATCTTATTGAGCAAGAAGGGCCCCTATGGAAACATCACTGGAGGACGTGTATAGAAGTAGAGGACGTCCTTCTACATGAGATTTCATGACAGCTAGTGATAATAATAATTGTTGGATCTTATAAAACGCTTCATGTTGAGTGGAATACTGATAAGTGCATAATTTATATATTTTAAGTATTATTTCCTTATACTTATTTGTTATATTTTGTGTTAATTATTGTGTGTTATTATTACTTTTGTAGTTATTGTGTTTTATTAGGTTACATCTCTGAAAGAAGTGAAATTGAGCTCTACAAGGAAGAATTGCTAAATATCCAGTGTATCTCATTCAAATACAGAATTTCTACCCTCCATCCTCTATATAATTGAAAGGAGAAGCCAACACAAAAAGAATGAGGTCATTCCGAGTTCGTATGAAGAAGTTATGAGCAAAACCGTGAAACCAACTTAGATTTGGTATCTGTTGGGCCTTATTGGGCCTGCGCGGGAAGAGAAATAGGGAAGCGTTTTGGGCTCACCTCTGACGTGAAAATTATGGTTTTTGTTGGTTTTTGAGGAGGTTAAGTCTCCTAATTGGATAAGGAATCAAAAGGAAGTGGAAAAGTTTAATGAGACTAGGTTTCCTAGTTGGAAATCCCATGTGCACCAATATTGAGCTCGTTGGCTATCTTGCTTAAGTTGCCTATCTATGTAAGTGTGTGAAATAAAGATGCAATTAGACTTATAATCTCCTTGATGTAGATTGCCAGTGCATCCAGAAAATTTGCTTGATTATCTTTCTTAATTTGATTTTTTTAAGATTTTCGTTTCTACCTGTATCGCAAGATCTATTATGTGTGCAATGTCTATATTTTGGTGAACTGTTTCTCAATGGTCTTACATTCTTTTGTCTTATCTGTATTTTAGACATTACATAAATCACGTTCCTTTCTGGCAGAGTACGACAGAGAATCTATCGGAGAGAAGTAACTACATTCATCTTCTCGTGGTTCGGTTGTAAAATTGGATCACAGTTCACGAACTCTTATTTTAGAATCTCTTCATGAGATGTCATCAACTGCGCTATGTTGTTTGGGTTTTGTCTACAAGGATGAGCTTGCGGAATTCGCAACTTATAATAGTGATGAAGACCATCAACTCATGAGCTTTTACTTCACCCATCAAATTATTGAAAACAATGTCAATAATGCATATCAAGGCCAATTAGCAATATGAAGGAACTTTTGAATAGTGATTTAGTATCGATTACAAATTGAGAAAATTAGTAATATGCCCTACTTTTTTAAATGTTGGTCGGAAATATGTTCCACTTTTCTAGAGTTTGGGAATATGTCACAACCGTCTATTTTCCATCCAAGGTTGTTAACTGGTCAATATGTGCATACATGCGCCATGACATGTGCGACCAAAAGACAATTACACACTTTTGTCACTTGTGTAAACCAAACGCTTGAAAAAAAAACTGGGAGATAACATCTGATGACTGTCACGTGGCATAAGTAATCTAACGGCCAAAAAACACCTAAAATACCATAGTGACCATATCTTCTTACAAAATTACCTCTGTGGCCTTAGTTCAGATTGTTCCACATCTTTGATTCCACACATCCAATGGCCTGTAATGATAGGTAATTAAGATGATAGCACGTGTGGTAAATGATGAAGTTTTTGTTGATTTACAATTTTTTTTGTATATTGAACAGTTAACACTATAACATCTCTTTGAACTTCAAGGTTTTTTAATACATAATCAAATTAAATTAAACGAAGAAAAAAACTCAAAAACTTAAATTTAATCCAAGCTACTGTTGATATTGATTGGCACGAAGGGATGGTGAACGAATTGTTGATGTGCTGGTAATGAAAAGAGAGTTTCTTTAAAGACGTGCTGGTGGTGAAAGAAAGTTTCTTCCAAGACTTTTTTCAAACAGTTTCTAGGCGTGAAATTATGATCGAACAGGTGAATAAAGCCAACAGAACTTTCCCATCTAAATTGCCCATTTGTTTTGAGTCTGCAACAAAAACTCACATTCACTCGGCATAACCTATGCACACACACCAAAATTAGACAAACAAGGATTCCAACATAAGATAACAACAATTATAAGATAGTACAAGAATCATTAAACCAATATTCTTAAACAAAGTCATAACCTAATGGAGATTATCAAACAACAGCAAAGATATTAATATTTCTCTCTTCTTAAATCAATTGAAACCCTAAGATTCAGTAAAATATCCAAAACCCCCAAGTTTGATGAACTCTAAAATTCGAATTTTACTGCATGTTTCAAAAACAAATTAAAATAGAAATATGGTTTAAACCAAGCAAATTAGAAGTGGGTTTATTCTACTTACTCTTTTTCTCGAACCACGGCTTCGATTTATGTATTCTCTTCGTTTTACTGTATCTTCAACTGGTCCACAACTTTAACCAGCAAAACTCTTCGATGTGGATATAGGTTCTTTTGTCTTTAACATGATCTATTAACTATAATACACAAAACCCTATTAGCTCTCTCTTATTTTTCCACTCTCAACTGTTTTTCCTCTCGGATTTTTCTTTGTGTTTTGGTTTTTGTTTTAATGGAATTTACCCAAATATGATGACTAAAACAACCAGATACGTGTGGAATGGTTGTGATAATAGTGGAGGTTCTATACTCGTCGATATTTTTGAGATGATGTATGGTTAGGATGTTAACACGTGGAAGGGAATTAAAACTAATTTAAGTAAGGATAAAAATGTCATTTTATCATATCATGATATCTCACTAGCCGAGATATTGACCGGTTAACAGTTTTGGATGGAAAACTTAACGGTTGGGACATATTCCCAAACTCTGGAAAAGTGGGGTATTTCCTGACCAACATTTGAAAAGTGGGGCATATTACCAAGTTTCCCTTATAAATTACAGTCAATCCTTAAGCCCTATCTATGTTCTTCGTGGAGGTGATCGTGGTGGAGGAAGTCGTGGTCTTGATAGAAATAGACATGGTGGATCGTCGTTTGGTATGTATTATGCTTCCGGCCGCAACAAGGACAACCACACTCGCAAAAGTATTGTTGTGCCTCTCAGTTCGAACCAAAACCAATCTAGATTGTTCATTGCACTGGGAATTGCTATCTTCTTAGTAGTTTTATCCTTGTTTAAGTAATCTAATTAGCCTTATTGACAATACGTATTATCTTTTAGTACCTAACTCGATTCAAGCCAGACATTAAACAAGTTATATGTTATCTGATTGGGGTCTGAAAATCTAAATTAGATGTAACATATGTTAAAAACAAAAAAAAATATTTTTTATAGTCATGATCTGAAATACTTAATAACTGCATTAATTTTGTTTAGTGCTTAATTAATTATTTTTTTGTTTCAATCATTTCCCACTTGTTAGCTATAGGTAATTAAACGAGAAAAAAAGGACAGTTTAGTCAAACCTCTAGAATTTCCTTTCACATATTTGGGCAGAATGTCGAAGTTGGAAATTGAAAAAGTATCTTTTAATTTTTTGGGCAATAAAAAAGTATCTTATTTTATTTGTCTTCTACACCCATAAAAAGATTTTGAGGGTTAATGAACCAATTAATTGATTCTATTTTTGTGTTTAAAAAAACCATATATCAAATACTTGATGCATTACCAAAAGCTATTTGGTACGAGAGTAATTAGAATTACAAGTTTGCAACTTCTTCTGTCCATGAATAAACACAGTTTGGACTTCAATATTTCCAACATCATTTTGTATCGTTTATCAATCGTGATTAAGTTCTTACAATCTGTGATTCACCATTTGTACAACAACATCATCAACATCAAAAATAAAGAATGCAAGTTTAACAATCACTACGATCATATTTCCTATATATTCCAAAATAAAACTATCCACCAACAAGTTGTTCTCCCCCTTAATTATATCTCCACAAAAAACCATCCCAAAATCCAAAACCATAGAATCTCCGAAGCATGTCTTCAAGTCATCAATATCAACAAAAACCCCTGCAAATCAAAAATTATCCCCACGACAAAATATAGTTTCAACTTATCAATCTAACAACCTTTTCCAAAAAACTAAAACCATCAATAGCAATCTAAAAACTGTCTGATTTACAAAAGAGAACAACCATTTCAAGTCCTTCCACAGCATAAAGAAGAAAACTGGTAGCAAACACCGAGAAGATAACTTCAAAAAGAACTTGCTAGTAATTTTTAAAATTTAACCAAAGTTACCTTCTCTGATGTTCAAAGGAAGATCACCAGTCATTTTCCCCATCATAGTTATCCCAATATTCTTCTTCATATTGAGCATTATACTCATCTCCAGATGTTGTTGCTGAACTATCAGTGTCAGGAAATCAATTTTGATAAGTCTGGTATTTTGTTTAGTAAAAAAATCCCATAATCTTTAATGTGTCAATTATCTGGTATTCTAAGCATTTCCTCTAGAGATTTAGGGGAAAAATATCTGGGTACCCTTATAGCCTTTCATCCTTCTAAAGTTCAAACTCATATGGGCATCCTCTAATCTGTGGATGCCAGAATTTCTTTTTGGTTTCATAAACTTCTCTCTCAGGCTGCTAGGACTACTCTAGTCAAGCATGTTGGCCAGGCTATCCCCCTTTATCAAATGAGAGATTTTTTAATTCCTAAATATCTCTGTAAAAAATGGACTTCCACCTTTGCAAGTTTTAGTGGGGGGAAACTTTAGACCCTAAGGATAAAAAGTTGCACCTCTTAGGATGGGATAGTTTATGCTCTCCCAAGTATGAAGGAGGTCTTGGTCTTAGGAAAGATGAGTTAAATAATCTTGCTATGATAGCTAAAAATGCCTGGAAAATAATTGAAAACCCAGATGGTTTACTTGCTATTTCTTTGAAAGCTAGGTATTTTCCTAGGACTGACTTTTTAAATGCTAAGTGCCCTGGTAATTGTTCTTGGACTTGAAAATGCCTCTATACCATCAAAGAACTTATCAAACCTTTCATTTCTTGGATTTTAGAGGATGGTAAGTTTATTGATCCTTGGTGTGATAGATGGATACTAAATTTAGGTTTTGCTACCCCTAGTCCTATGACCCCTCCTGATCCTAATGTTAAGGTTTCTTATTTTATTAATCATGAGTCTAAAACATGGAATGTTGTTAGACTCAATACCCCCTTTGATAATACTTCTGTTAAGAAGATTATCATTATCCCCTTAAGCCAGTGTTTCACTCCCGATAGGAGAGCTTGGGAACTTTCGAAGACTGGTAGATTTTCCTTTAAATATGCCTATATGGGACTCAAAGGGCCTAGACCTTCCTCATGTAGTAATCTTTGGAAGAATATTTGGAAATTAAAGGTCCAACACAGAGTTCAACTATTTATCTGGAAACTAGTAAAAAAATGCTCTCCCTGCTAGATTTGGTCTGCATACTCGTATGGCTATGCTCTTTGTTTGCTTTCCCATATGTGATGCTGGTCAGGAGTCTATTCTGCATGCTTAGTGATATATCCTTCTGCTAGTCGTGTTTGGTTTCTGTCTAACCTTTGTATGAATACTTCTCTCTTTTTGGATAAATCTCTGACTGATTGGATCTTCTTTTGGTTAATTGATCCGGCTACCATACTGCATGATGATTACCATAGTCTTTTCACAACTTTACTTTGGTCCCTTTGGAGTAGTAGAAATAACCTCTTTTCAGTTCAGAAAAATAAACTCATCAATCTGTTATCAGTAGAGCTAAAGTCATGCTTATAGTTAGAACCCCAGTTATACAAGCTCAAACCAACATTGTTCTCTCTAGTCTAGACTCGTGGATGCCCCCACCAGTTGGATAGACTAAATGCAATACTGATGGTGCGTTTGATGAATTAACCTTGGCAAATTGTGCAGTTTTCGTGATGAGAAACTCAGACAGAGAAGCTTCCTTTTGTGACTCTCTTTCCTTTAATGTGAGTTCGGCTGAAGAATCTGAAGCTCGTGCTGTTTGGGCAGCCATCAAGAAAGTTGTTAAGCTGAAGATTACCCATCTAATAATCGAGAGTGATGCCAAGTCTCTGATGGATCAGTTTACACTTGGAATTTTTGATGGGAACTCAAGAACAGATGCAATTTTCAAAAACATCAAATACTTTGCTTCTCTTCTTATTTTTTATAAATTTTCGTTTCAGCCACGACTTTATAATTATGTAGCTCATGCTTTGGTTCAGTGGGTAAAAATAAACTATGGTGTTATGTTCTGGTCAGTTCCTCCTATTTGGCTCAAACCAATAGTTGAGGCTGACTAATAGCCTTGCTGAAAGCCCTCATCTAAGAAAAAAACTATTTGGTACATACCTAGCCCCAATTCACCTAAACACAAGGTAGAATAAGACAAAGTTTTAGGAGCAATATGTGAATTTTAAAGGGAACATAAATTAGATAATTTTTATATTAATTTTTCCCAAGACCTACATATATTGGAATTACCGAGAAAAATGCTTTGTTGGGGTAGAGGTTAAAATTACAAAGAACGGCAATGTTGTTAGGCAATTTGGTTTTTGGCTTTGGGTAGTACTTCTACTCTGTGTTTGAGTTTCAAACTAAAAGATGTAATGAAGAAAAAAGTCACTTTGGTAAGTTAAGGGACAGTGAAGATGATATGATGCGTCAGTTTCAAGTTCACCCCAGTCCTTGTTGTGGCTCTACTGTGAACTGTATGTATGTGGATGATTCTGATATTCTATCAAGTAAAATTATTTACAGAATGGAAATGAGTTGTGCCTGCAACAAGGACCAAGTCAAGAGATTCCCACACCTGACTCCATATGAATTCTTAACATCTCGTGATTCTCTCTCTATCTCTACCCTATAGCTAGCTAGGTTGGTGGCTCATTTTCTCATACATATATAGATAGACGTAGTGCACTTTGTCAAGTGAAAATTTCTCATCCAAAATTAGGTTTATAAATTATGTGTTAGTTTTTTCTAGCATTCTACAAATTCTTATCATCTCGTGAAAACCCAACGAGACCAGATAGAGGCATAGAGCTGTGCGTTTCATTACCACTCAAGAGCACATGTGCCCTACGAATCGTTTTTGGAGTTCTATAGAATACATGATAGTTCCATACCACTTACTTCCCATCTGTGGTACTTTGCACTTGCCGTTGGTGCTATGGCTGATCTTCACTCATGGCATTTAAATTAATTTACGGGTTAACGTTTTTGGAAGATTTTAAGATATCTAGATGCACAAGCAAGTGGCGTGCACTCCAGCGGGACTCCTTAATTAGTGAATGCTATTTGGTAAATTAAATTAAAAGAGTTCAGGAACTAAGGTACAAGTCTAATCCGTGTGTTGTACGTTGTACACAACTAGTTCAGCATAAAAAATCGACATAGTTTTTTATAGTGCAAATGCAAACACAACTTGCAAATGAATGTCTGTGTGAAGTAGGGCACAAGTTTCTTGATTGATGAATGGGTTAGTTGTAAAGCGTGAGGGAATATCCTACAGCCACGCACTCTAACCAGACATACGTGAACTTAGAGGAGACATAGGAATTGGGGATCTTATTACATTAGTTTAATTAGGACGAATCCAAATACCTTGCTAAACTAAAAAGAATAATGCTTTAACAATTAAAGCATGGGTTTAAACATTTTGGTAGTGATTAGCTTGACCCAAAATTGTTCTTTTCTTGCTGTACGCTGCGGACTAGAATTATCACTTCTACCAAGAATCTACTTCCCTTTGCTTTTCTACCGTCAGAACAGTAAATTAGGATTTGCCCACACTTAAGCTAAAATTAAATATGTTGGATATTTTTATGAAAATCCACATTTTATGTTAGAGCACTACTTGGTTGAACCCAATAAACGTTGATATGTCAAATTTGGTTCAGTTGTTTGAGTAGATTACTAAAGTTAACTTCTTCGTTAGGTTAGACTATAAATATAGAAATGTTGAGACTTGCTCTAGTTACTCATGAAGACCTGAAGATATATCGAAGACAATGCAGACATCATTCTTTAATTCGAGGTTAGTAACTACAGACTTGATGTTCCATTTCTATCAATTGTTCTTACAAATCCTTATTCATTGAAAACATAACATACAAAGTTGAGTTTGTTGCAATGACTTTAGTATTGGTGACTTGGTCACTGTACTGTGATCAAATTATCAAAAGGAAAGATATACATTATTACTTCAACAAGTTAAGTGTATGGAGTTACGCAATATAGTTTATCTATGGACTCTGTGTTTTCGACATTGCACTAATTGGTACTGTTACTGCCTCCGTCTCAGCAAAAGAGATACTATCACTTTTGCTAGGACGGAGAGAATATTATTTAGTGTGTTGAAATTCCGGGTGAATCTGTACCTTAGTAAATATGTTAGAAAGCAGTTTCAGAAATATAGTTTAATGAAGTAAACTTACAAAACTTGTTTTCTAACTAAAAAAGGGATTCAAGAACGATCCCTAATGGGAATGATCGATCGCAAGAGCGATCCAAAGTCAGGACCGATCCTAGGACCGATGTTAACTATATCTAACTTGTCTTCTATATTTTCGATTGGTTTTTTATCTTCACGGGTTTTTACATACATTGAGATGTACACGAGTTAGATTGAAAATGTTTATAAATGTCTAAATAATGTTTAAACATGTGTTAAAAACTCTAATTTTTTTAATATTCAAGTATACTCCTGTGATATTCAAGGCAAGAGCCTATAATATCGATTTTCAATATCATTTATGGTATAAAATTATATGCTTTCCTTTCTCAAAGGTTTGCATATCTCTAGTTGCTATATTAGTAATTTACATGGTTGTGTCCTAGCTAATCTTAGTTGTCATACTATGAGAGAAATTGAATATAAGTTGGAAATTATTTGTTGTTTCCTAATTTTGAAGATATGCTTTTATTACATATCTTTAGAATTTCCGAAATTGGTTAATGGTGTTTCCGAACAATGCATTGGTCATAACACTATAAATAAGGAGTCTTGTATCCCAGAACACACTTTTTTCGTGTGAAAATTCCAACTTGAAAGAGATATGAGTAATCTAATTAGAAAAAACATATTGCATTGCCTTTCATTTAAAGTTTTCTTTGGGATAAAAAAACCTCTAGTTTTACCATTGGTGGAAGGCTAGATTGTTATTTACTTTTTGTTGATTACTTATGTTGAACTAACGGTGTAGTTATCTTCGATAAATCAAACTTGTTTATTATATGGCGATTCTCTTCTGATATAAGGCCATTCAAGTTTGTTTGAAGATTTGACTATCATAGATCTAAGTGATTCTGGATCTATGGGATAGAACAATTGATCAATCAATGATAACAGACTTTGTTCTGTGTGTTTGATCAGTAGTGGAATCAAGTTATTTGCAGTGGTTACTTTGAAGATTGAAGAATTGAAGACTTTTTTATTTGGTTCTGATCTGCAAGCTTTTAAATCTGGGATTTCACAAGCAGTTTATTTATATAAAAATCATACTTGAAGAAGATCAAAAAAACTGTCTAGCGGAATTTATTTGCTTGTATAGATCTTGTTCATCAAGATTGATTATTTTGATAATCATTTTCTTGGTTTGATCTTTTGACCGGAGGAGTTTATTGATATATACGAAAGAAATTTTACTCTACTTAATCATTTTTCTGTGATTGATTTGGATGATGGATAAGTGAGTTGGTTAATGGAACAAATTAGTCATTTAATATTTCGGGTTACGATCAAAAAGAGATGTGTACAAAAATTTTACAGTAGGTGAAGCAACTCAAGATAATAGACCATGTCTGGAGATTCATATTCTATGGTCTTGGTTTTAAACGCAGGGACACCGAAGGAATAGGTAACATATGAATAAGAACAATCATTTGCATCTTATTTACGAAGACACTAAATTGTTATACTAAACACAGAATAAGAACAATCATTTACATCGTATTTACGAAGAAAAAAAAACCACTCAAGCGAAATAATTTTTTAGGGATAACAAAATTGCAAGTCACATGAGGCCACATGTTTTTTCCCCATTATTGTGTTATGTGAGCATATTCACAGGCTGATAGATGAACTTTTGCCTTCTTTTTAGGGGTGTTCACGGGTAGACCAACCCGCCCGCCCCAAACCGAACCGGTCCGGACCGATTGTCTAACCGCTCCAAACCGGATATATATTGGGGCGAGTTTGGGTTGGTATTCGTAAAACCCGAACCCATAGGGTTGGGGTGCGGGTTGAGGGATCCAAAACCTGACTGCCCCAATTAAACCGATGGGTATATACTACATGATTGTAAAATAATACAAATGGGGTGTATAGATATACTTGGTATTTCAAGAATTCAAGTAATCTCTCATGATCTGTTTTTGCATACACATGTTTCAATTTACTTTTAGCTTGTTTCATGCTTCATGTTATAAATTATATGGATTATAATATAATGTAAATTTTTTTATGACAAGTATTATTGGTTTTACTATTTGGATTAGTAAGTTTATTATTTAGAAGAACCAAATCATTTAATTACACTGTCGAAAACACATGGTGGTATCTTTGAAAGATTTTGGAGGAGTTGGTGATGGAAAGACTTCAAACACAAAGGCTTTTGGGTTAGCCTTTAGTTATCGTAGTTGATACAAAGCGGCTAACGGTGGATCTCAACTCTTTTGTTTTGTGATGGACATAGTTCTAACTATGAACTCCATTTTAATTTTTGTAATAGACCTTGTTCCAAGTACCACCCTCTTGCACTGTTAAAAACACTACTGATTCAAAAGAATTATATTTTTTGTTATCTTTTTATTTATTAAGATTTAACTTTCATATATTTTTCTGTTGTAAATGATTATATTGCAGGTTAAGTTTAGTAAAAAAAAAAGTATGCAGTGGCTTTAACTGTTCAGCCCATGTGATAAAATATGGGCTAAACTTAATTTGGGCCCTGATTCTTTTAAAGGGCCTAATAAATTTGTAAGCCCATTTCAAACCGTTGAACCGACCCAAACCGGACCGATGAATACCGGTTTGGGTCATATCGGTTTGGACAAAGTAATGGTTCGGTTTGAATTGATATTTTGATAAACCGTATAATGGTCGGGTTGGTTTGGGGCAGCCATAAAACCACCGGATCAGACCGCTGCCCACCCTACTTCTTTTCTAATTAAAAAGAAGAAAAATATAACGACAAATTGTTGCCTATTAAAGAATTCCAGTCATCCGTTAACAACAAATTTAGGTTTTCAAAATTACATACTTAAGGTCTTAAAATTTTTAATCAACCTTTTTATTTTTGAATATGCATAATTTTTTTGGCTCTACTTTATTGGCTGAACTTTGTGTATCCGAGATAAAAGATTATCAAAGAATATGTATCTAAATTTCATCGTCTTTATGCTATTGAGAACCTTCAGATAATACTACGATGTAACATGTAACAAATATGAAAACTGTCATGCTTCACCATGTAAAATACACAAATTTAAAATGTTTTACGATTTAACTAGGTACGGATTTTTAATATCCAAATTTGTCCCTCAGCGACTTTTAGCTTTCTTCCTGCGTTGCCGAACTGTATGTTCGCACAATATCGACACAATTTACCACCTAGGCCAACAAGTAGATTGTTACTAGTAGAGTTGAATTAAAAAACAATATGCTTGTGAGAATTGCTTTCGTCCGACATTACTGATAACCATAAGCTGTTAGATTAGATCAATAAAATTAGTTTAGTTGTCCGAGTAAGGGATTTGGAATATTTGATCACTCTTATCTTAAATGAAAAAAATATAGTGTTAAAGGAGTGGTTTCGTCATTATGGAAAATGAGTGTTACAAAACATTTAACAGTAAACAGTTTTCCCTAAAAAAAGTATTTAATATATTCATATACCAAAATAGAAAAATAAGAAAAAAAATTAAAACTAGTCCTAAGTGAGAAACTCATTACTGCATTAATCACAAAAAGACAAAAAATAATAAGAAAAATATATAATGAATGGTGTTTTCTTTTATTTATTATTTGACTTAAAACAGTGGGATAAGATTTTAAACAATTCAGGATCTGTACCTATATATGCACCGAAAACTTGATTATTTTACATTCAATTATGTCTATATATTTATTTGTGGGTAAAAACGAATTAGGGATAGAAAAATAAAAATAGGGTAAGCTGAAAAAAATTCGTCTAATCCCTAAAATATTTATGTTGTGGAAGTATTTTTTGGATTTGAGAGATCAAAATCATTAAGGTTGGCATAAATCAATAAATGAACGTTCCAATCTTGTTTCGGTCACAAAGGAAGGAGAAGGGTTGGTCTTGGAGAGGGAAGCAGAGGAAATGTTAAAGTCAGAGTACCGGGCACTGTTAGGTGTTTTAGGTATGTAATTTCTATGAAGAATTATCTGTGTATTTCTGACAAATTTTTTATGAGAATCAGATAATCGACTTGTGTGTTTCGTCCGTTCTCAATAGATTGAAGAATTTATTTACAATAGTTGTGTATAACCGTTCACTCTGACATCATAGGAAGTAATACTCTTGGAGTAGTGGTGAAATAAAGATGGTGGAGAGTGTGTCAGAAAACGTCCCCACTTGTTTGAGGACGACTGGACGGTTACACACACCACTACCGATGTACATGGTAGCGGATAACCGATGTAACCGAACGGAACCAAACAGATTAGCAAAGAACCGAATCGAGCCATTTACTAATGGTTTGGTTTTGGTTTAAATTGTTAAAAACCGAGGTTAATGGTTTTGGTTTTGGTTTGGTCTAAAAACGAACCGAAATACCAATAAAAAACCGATTATACTGATTTCTTCTTTTTCATCTAGACTAGCATTGAACCAAACCGGTTCTAATTGAATGTCAACCGTAGATATAGTGTCATTACATCTTAACTATTGATTGGAAGTATAAATAGCTCCTTTCTCATCTATTTTTTTTTTTTGTTTAGTAAAGCTCTAGATGAACATGAAAATCATACAAATCAAAGTGAAAAATAGGGAAAAATGTAGAACAAGAGGAAGAGAGTAATCTTCTACTACTGTCTACTACTACATCTTCTGATGTTGCTATTTCATCTTCTTCATCTCTATTGCTACTACTACATCTTCTCAAATCAATATATTTTGTTCTTTTTTTTTGTTGAAAATGATGTTAATTTGTTATTGAAAATCTTGAAGTGGTAGTAATTCCACTGAATCATGATTGTGTAATTTTGTAAGAATTAGGGTTTTTTATGAAATTGAAAATTTTAGGGATTTTTCAAAATTAAGGTTTCTAATCCTATATGTGTATCATTTTTGCAATAGGGTTCAAGTGAGATGGAAAAATCTCAATAAACATACACCCTCACTAAGTTCTGCTTTGTTTCAATTGATAGATACTTTGATTGTGATATATTTGCATGTTTGCTTGAAGTTGTTTTATGTTGATATATGATTGTGAATTAATACTTAATATTAATTATTAATAAAAAAAGTTTATGATATTCTTAATAGATTAAAGAAGAGAGAAACTGGGATGAGAAATGGTCTTATAATGGATATCTAAATACTCAGTTTTACTTCTTCTTTTTTTGGGTTTTCTGTGACGGTTAGTTACTAATCGGTTTACCGGAACCGAGTGGGAAAAAACGGAACTGAGTAGGTTCGGCTGAAAACCGAACCGATTATTAATGGCTTGGTTTTGGTTCTAGAAAACAAAAACCGAGTAACATGGTTTCGGTTATGGTTTAAGAGAAAACCGAACCGAACCGAGTCATGTACAGCACTATACACCACCACTCCTCTACTCAACCAACCATTAAACATTCCGGATATTTTCCTTAATGGGTTTATTGCTACACCACACGCCCTAGACCTCCAAAACAATATCCTAGTGAATATTCCCCCATTTCTGACATCTTTGATGTCTCGTGTAATTTTAGTGAGTTAAATATTACTACTTTGAAGTCGAATAAGACTTGTTTAGTTAGTCAGTTAACTAGTGGCTTGTCATGCTTGACTAGTCTGATGAGACTTGTTTAGTTAGTCAGTTATTTTAAGTTTCTGGGAAACACTGAGAGTTCAAATGTGCCAACCAGTAATGACATGTTGAACTGAATAGGTGCTTCCTGATGCAGGCATGAGTAGGTCGTATACTTCCTTTCACGCCATCAGTGAGGGGTGATGGATGATCGTGAAAGAGTGAGAAAAAAAATATTTAAGTATTGAAGTGGTCAAGCATATGTAGCAGGACATATGTGTGAAGTCACATGAAATAATATATTTCTGGTCAGACGCTATGGTGAGTCATCCATGGTCAGCCGTATGTTAATTATATATATGGAATGTCATTTAAAATAAATTGAATTTTATGAAAATACGCCTCACCGTGTGAGTTACACTTTATAAACCATATGTGGTCAGTCGACATAAGTGTATGGTACACTTGGTAAGTTGTTGGCTTGGGAGGATACATACAAAATATATTGTATACCTTCAAGTATAAAAGAAAACTTGGGATTCCTAATTTTTAATTTCGTAGCGTTTATAAGTGTTGCAGAAAGGAAATTGGGATTAGAAGTTTTTGAATATAATTGGGACTCCAAGCTTAATGTTTGCAAAGCTTATAAGGGTTACAAAAGTGAGAGTTGGGACTCCATTCTTAATGTTAATATTGGGACTCCAAATTTATAGGAGTTGAGACTCCAATCATTTAAATAAAATTGGGACTCCTAATTTAATGTTTGCAACGCTTATAAACGTTGAAAAAATGGTAGTTGTGACTCTCAACTCTAAGCTTAAACTCGGACTCCCAAGCAACTTTTTATTGCCGCCTGTCATGTCAATCACTTCATCAGGTGAGGATTGAGGTGGCCGACCAACATGGAACAAATTTGGCCAGCCAAGTGTAATAAATGAATTCCCTCTTTTTAATATGGCCCAAATCAGTCGTTTAGGCCCAAAAATCTAGGGTTTCTTGATTTTTGACTATTGTTGGGTTTTAAGTGCAACCTGTCAGGGAAATGTGACTCCTGAGCTCGGCCAAGGTTAGATTTGGCTAGTCAGAGTTTTATTTTTGTGTTTAACATAGTTTTTGACTTGATAACCAGGCACAGTTGTGATGTTTCAGTCAAGTAAATTTATATGTAACTTGCTGCATACTTATATACGGGTTTGTATAGGTACTATAGTAAATCAATATCATTCAGTTGAGCATGAATATTGATACAAGGTAATTTATAGGAATTCAACATTGGAATATAGCACTAAAGAACACTCAAGTTGCTCTATACTAGTGGTTTATTCATCTAGAAGCTTGGTATTTATTGTGTAAAAATCATAGAATATTTGGGAATGTTGCAATGAGAAATAGCGTTATTCCAATAATTTTGTACATGGATGAATAATGATTTATTTAGTAAATATAATCGTATACATAATGATCTTTTGAGTTCAGCCGGGTGAAGTATTCATGTGATTGTATACATACAGAGAGAGACATGCATGAACACCTATCATGTTTTAGTATATTCTTAAAATTCTTTGCAGAATTAAAATACACTAAAATTCAACATTTCTGATATTTGGGTCAGAAACATATATATAAATTACGATTTTCACCTTGATAAAAACCCACCATCTACAGAACCCTAACTTAAATCAATCGAATATACAATATGTTGAAGTTGAAGCACCTTAAAACTTAGTCTTAGGGTAACCCTTATGGAACCTTCAATTCAAGATTCAACTTGGTACCCACGTCAGATTGAACCAACTACTATCCACTATGGTAATTCAACCTGTGCGCCTAATGATTGGGCGCAAATAGTTAAGTCTTCAGACTTTTACTCATAAAATTAAATATGATGGTTCAAGATTGATGCGCCCAATGATTGGGTGCATATAAATGAGCCGATAAATTTTAACTCATTATATTAAATATGATAGCTCATATTTTAGATTGGGAGAAAATATATATTTTTTATGCGCCCAACCATTGGTCACAACAAACTTGATTCTAGAAGACGTTCAAGCAAACCCTTGAACACTATCTTGAATCAAGTGATTTTACCACGGTTTTCTCAAGTTGAATTTTGAATTTGGGTACTTTGAGAGATAAATATTTGATATACACATGGAAGGCATCCAAGGCATGAGTAAAATAGTAAAAGGTATATGGAGGAATAGATCGAGAATCATCTCACCCCACGTGCTTGCTACAACCGAGGAATCTTTCAATAAAAGGAGATCAAGACACGTATAAAACAAGATGTAAAGCAGCGATAAGGATTAAAGAGAGCGTTAAGATCATTTAATGAAGGATCAGAGTAGTCAACCAGGGGAATTACCAAGTAGATAGGGAACGTGTCAAGCTATCTACTATAGAAATTTCATGAAGATCTGAGCATGTTAGGTACCTCAAATCATAAGAGAATCGTGACTGAATCCTGTGTGTTGATGCTGGAAGCAGTCATGTTGTAATGTGTATAACTCTGTAATAAACCGTTGGATTGAGCTGAAATTTTAGTATGATGTTTGTATACATATAGGTAACCTACTGTAGAAATTTCATGAAGATATGAGCATTTTAGGTACCTCAAATCATAAGAGAATCGTGACTGAATTCTGTGTGTTGATGTTGAAAGCAGTCATGTTGTAATGTGTATAATTCGGTAATAAACCGTTGGAATGAGATTATTTTTATTTTATTTGAGTAGGAACGATTGTGTTAGACTGTGACAGAGTTCAGTAGACTCCTGTACATACTCACCTGGTATAGATGATGAAATTTTGAGTGTAAAATTTAGACAACAAGATATCACTGGGTAGTAATAGTGGTTTTTGTGCTTCTCTTTCATCTGTTTGAGACTCGCAGTTGGCTCGACTCCCATATGTTGTTGATAGTAGATAGATTGAAGAAATCAGCACATTTCTTATCGGTCAAGACAAACGATTCTGGTGACAAGTTAGCTCAGTTGTACATGGGTGAGATAGTTAAGCTTCATGGTGTCCCAGTATCTATTGTTTCTGACAGAGATTCATCTTTTACATCACGGTTCTGGAGGAGTTTTCAGATGTCTTTAGGGTCTTCGTTGAACTTTAGCACAGCATTTCATCCTCAAAATGACGGACAAACCGAACGTGTGAACCAAGTACTTGAGGATATGTTGAGGTGCACTATTATTGATCTTGGAGGTAGTTGGATGAATCACTTACCTTTAGTGAAGTTTGCATACAACAATAGTTATCATTCTAGCATTGGCATGGCTCCGATTGAGGCGTTGTATGGCAGACCTTGTCGTTCACCTTTATGTTGGACATAAGTTGGAGAATCCAAACTCACGGGTCCAAAAAATTATTCGTGAGACGTCCGAAAAGATTGCACTAATTAGAGAAAGATTGCGCACAGCACAGAGTAGACAAAAGAGTTATGCGGACAAGAGATGCCATGACCGGGAATATGAAGTTGGAGACCTAGTGTTTCTCAAAGTTTCACCCATGAAGGGTGTGTTACGTTTTGGTAAAAAAGGAAAACTTGCTCCTCGTTTTATAGGACCATTTCCTATTGTGGAAAGGATTGGGAAGGTGGATTATCGTCTCGCACTACCAGAAGTGCTAGCTGGGGTTCATAATGTTTTTCACGTATCTATGCTTCGAATAAATGTGCGGGACGCAGATCAACACTCAGTAATAGACTATCAGGATATGGAATTACAGAAGGATGTATCTTATGAAGAAAATCCGTATATAATCATTGATCGCCGAGAGCATGTCCTTCGAAGGAAGACCATTCCTATGGTTAAAGTTCAGTGGCACCATCACAATGACAAGGAAGTCACCTGGGAACGTGAGGAGGACATGGTGACTCGTTACCCTGAATTCTTCAACAATCTGGTAAGTACGATTTCAATTCGAGGAAGAAAACTTTTCTTTTTAGGGGGGAAGATTGTAAAACCCCTTATCCTAGAACTGCATGCTCTCTAGTATTAGGCTTAGGTTAGTTATTTGTGAGATAGTTTAACACTACGTGGGGGAGAAAAGTTTGAGTAGTTTTAGGAAGACTAGTTAGGGTATATACATATAGTTAGGGTTTTGTTGGTGTTTATTTTCGGAAGAACATAAAATAGAAAAAACACACACAAAAGAGAGAAGAAAAGAGTTTCAGCCATTAGAGAAGAAAAGGGGTTGGTTTTGTTTCCTTGCTTCACAGACCAGGTAGGTTTTCTATCTCTTATACTCATTGCAAATTGACTTAACAAATCTAAACAGTCATCCTGTAATGTGTGCATCTCTTTATTAAACCGTTAGATTGTTATGAAATTTGAATATATTGTGTTACTCTGAGTTATAAAGCTACCTTAATAATTTCATGAGGATCAGGTTCAATTTACTACTACAAAGATTGAATAAACTGAGACTGCAATATGCTGAATTCAGACTCTGAACACTCAACTTTTTGTATGATTTCTCAATATTTGTATATCGGATTGAGCTGCAATTTTAGTATGATGTTTGTATATATATAGGTAATCTACTTTAAGTGGAAAACACTTATTTTATGACGCACGGTTGGGAATTAAGTGGACTACACAA
>JAJJMC010029502.1:892074-902768 GCA_023531435.1 Papaver californicum
AAAGGTGCGCGTATGTGTGGGGCGGTACTGTTTTTAAGCGCACATTTTCACGCGTTCACAGTTATATCCGCCGCTTCTTAACAGGCGCACATGTAAGCCCATGTTTCGTATCAGGCGCACGAGTAAAGAGACGCCCATTTTTCGTTTCACGATACATGCATATAATCGTTTTATCTTTAGTCGAATTTCTTCCAAATAGATACATAACACAGAGGCCATAATCACCAGAAAGAAGTAATATTGATCCATTCCTATTAATAGAAATGTTGCTCACAACAAAACTCAAATGAACATTTGGTTGCAATACCTGTAGCATTCAAGTGAATAAAGGGGGTATTTAGGTAACAATTGATTGTAAAACTCTATAAATAAAAACAAAATGAATTAATTGAGAGAATTACCTTGGAAGAGGAAGAAGCAAGAACAGAAGTAGGGTTATCAGGATCACCAAGACGTACAAAGATACGATGTAGAGATTGAGTCTGAGATTCCCACAAGTAAAGACGATATGTTTTTTTTGTTATAAACAATTAGGTTTGTTAAACCACCATTGGTGGCAGAGGGAGTGGTGTTGGTGGTGGTTGTGAAAATAATGTGAGTTTGAAGAGAATCCATTCGAATTGTTCTTTTGATGATGGGGGTGTTTTCGTTAACGCAATCAACACACGGACTAGCTGCACGTGTCTCAGGAGTTATAATACATAAACGCCCCACCACGCGTATCTCTACACGCACGCCTATTATTTGGGCTTCAGATTTGCGTACATATGTAGTCAAGCGTTCATCCAGGCCTCCGTTTCTCTTTGAGCGTTGATACAACGTCCTGCTCCACCCAAAAGTTTAACTACGTAGCCGCCCAACCAACAGACGTCGTCATACACATGCGTCCAAGGTCAAACGGCCATTCGTGCTTACGCTTGACTAAATTTTACTCTCATGCGTTTTATACAGGCTATAACAAAAAAAATTATCTGCTCTTTGGTTTTGGTTTTTTTGCTCGTATGACTGTGGACGCTCTAATGGGAGCACTTAGGCAGCAACGGGAGTATACCTGGGCAAAAAAGACCATACCTCATGTGATACCTGGTGATACACCAACTACTATCCTATCAAGTGGCACAAGAAGAAGAACAACTATATCAACGAGATAGTCCCGCCCTATCTTGGACTGGATTAAAATCAACGCGGATAGAGTTTCCAGGGGCCATCCAGGAATTGCAGGTGCGGGGTTCATCTGTAGAAATCCGGAGACAAAAATAGTAATGGCTTTAGTGTAATTACTAGGCATTACAACTGTCTTAACGACTGAAATTTGGGATATGCTATTAGCCTCCAGAACTGCGACAGATAAACAGTGACCAGAAGTTTTTTTTGAGAGAGATTCAAAAAACCTCTTACAATTCATAGCCTCTCCCATGACACCGTCTTGGTATATCTCTGAAATGATCACAGAGATTAAGCAGGGAATGCATCAAATACCTCATTTCACTATCCAACATAATTACAGAAAGAGAAACCAAACAACAGATGGTCTAACCAATTGCACAGCGGATAACGATCAAACCGGAAATCTATTAATACAAATTTGGGAACAAACAATCCCAAATTTTCTTAACCTGATCGTATAACGACTCTTTAAGTACTAAACCCGTAATCTTTCTCTAGTTTCTAATAAATTCATGCTTTAAAAAAAAAGTCAAATCACCACCACCAAACTGATTATCCCGCCTTTATACCGTTCTTTTCAAAAGCGAAACAAACTGCTAAAGAAAAGAAAACAGCGCGTCCAGGTCCAGCAATTCCATTGGATATCGCGTTTTTACCGGTCCACAGTCACACACTCTCTCTCTCGCACTCTCTAAAATAGAGAATTCACAGTCACACAGAGTTAAAAAGAAAAGACCCTCTTCGTTCTTCTCCTTAGATTTCTCATTCCCTCTCTCTCTAAAAAAACATTCTCTCTTCCAATCTCCACGATAAACGGATTGATTTACCCCCATTTGTTTCTCTCTCTCTCTCTAAATTCCCTTTTTATTTTAGTACTGAGTTTTCTCTTCTTTCTTGGAACGAAACAAGAACAAGGCTTCAAACATGGCGAGTATAACTGCATCATTGGAGCTTTCATTCCAAAACTGTTCACTGTCTGGCGGTAGTTCTGATGAGGATGATAGTGGGATTGGTTTATCTGCCATTTCCAATGATACGCCTCAAAATCATACTTCAAGTGGGAGTTTAGAACTTAATTCACATGTTTCACTCCCTTATCAATGGGAGCAATGTCTTGATTTAAAGGTTCCTTTTCCTATTCCCTCTTCTTTAATTATGTCTCCCCTTTTCACAACAAATCTGAAAATAAACAGAGTGAAATAAAGTGACATTACTTTTCTTTTCTTTTTCTTGATTGGAATTACTTTTAACTTTATGGGGTTTTGATATACTTGATGATTTACTATCATGGGTTTATTTCAATTTGACGAAATTTTGCCGAAGTTTCAACCTTTATTTGATTCAATCCTCTGTCTTAACTCTGTGTTGTTATCGTTATTGTAGACAGGGAAGATATATTATATGAACTGGATGAATGGGAGAAAAGTAAAAGAAGATCCAAGAAAAATGTTTAATGGTGGGAATGGAGGTGACCATTTGTTCCATTATCATACTGATAATGATAATGATGAAGATAGTTCATATGATAGTGATGAAGGATCATCAACATCGTCTCCTTGTTCTTCAACAACTACTGATAATAGTAAAAGCAATGGTTATTATACAAGTAATGATCATCATCATCAAGCTAATGGTGATGATGGTGATGATGAAGATCAAATACTTGTTGTTGCTGGTTGCAAATCATGTCTAATGTATTTTATGTTACCAAAAAGAGTTGAAGAATGTCCAAAATGTAATGCCCTTCTCCTTCATTTTGATCATCGTTCTGATCAAAACAATATCATCATCGATTCTCCATGATCATCAACTTCTTTCTTTCTTTCCTTCTTTCTTTCTCTGTTTTCAACTATCGAGACAATGTAGTTTGATTTAATCAATCAATGAATTTCCACTTTGTTTATTTAATTCTATAATGTTAAACCATTTTCAATTGATCTTAATTCATGGGCTCCATTTGAAATATACACAGTCTTCTTTACTGATCACCACAGTCACAGGCTTATAAGAAAAAAAGAGAATAAATTTGGTAAAGATTGAGATGTGTGAAGTTTTATTGTCTGTCACTTTCTTCGTTTTTTCCTTTTCAATTTTCAATTTTTCTTTTTGAGTTTCCTTTTTTATTTCACTACAGTATTTTTCAATAATAAATTAAAATCCCCTCATTTCAAAAACGATTTATTTTTATCTCCACTACAGTACGCTACAGTAACTGGAGGTAAGGAAGGAAGTCCCTCTGCCGGTAAACCAAGGGGGCCGGGATCACGCGTAATCTTAACAAATGTAGTTAATGAACTAGTGTTTTAGTGGGGGGTTTGTACTGATTATTTAATACCCATGTTTAAGTAATACTAGTAGTATCAATTCTTATGGAATTTTAATGAGAAAGGGGGGGTTAATGAATGTTGCAGAGGAGAATACCAAAATCGAATATTAAAGACCAGGCTTTTCCTTTATGTGTGTCGCTCTCTCTTTCTGCCTCTAAATTCTGTCGTTTTTGGAAGCTGAAAGGCTCAGAACTTCGTCCTAAAAGATTCGAATTTCAGAGTCAGAGAGACAGTCTATCTCTCTGTTTGTTTGCTTTACCATGGCTTGGCTATCTCACCTAACCTCTCTCTCTATATATATCTTTCCTGTTCTGTGTACTGGTTAGATTCCTTATGCCAACTAAGAAAGGTTCTATTGTCTGCTCCCAGATTATAAACCCTCACTACCACCCCCACCACACCATATCAAACCCAAGTTGTATCAATTGGGGGCACTGGACCACCTATCTTCACTCACTAGACTGTTTCTAGTTTCCTTCTCATATATCTCTATCAGTCCATCTATCTCTTAGTGAAATGACAAATGTTTGATTCTAAAGAGAAACACAACATTTCATTAGTTGCTTGTTTTGTTTTATGTAAGCAAAACAAATTTATGTATATAGTTCATCTTCATCATGATTTTTTTTTCTATCATAGGTTTAATAGTGAAACTATACAATTTTGATGTTTTGTGAAAATCATTACCATAACAGATGCAATAAGCCAATAATTGAGAGCCCGGATATGAGCTATTGCAATCACTTGTTTGTCTAACACTTTATAGCTAAACATTTGAAATTCTTGCTACTTTTGGGTTGGCTACATTCCACTAAACCATGGTAAGGTTTTGTCGATTTTTTTAAAAATGATTGTTGAGATCAGTTCAAACGCTTACCGAAATTTAAAAAGTTTATATATCCTATTTTTTGATTTCTAGAAATATAAAAACCAAAAATTAATTTGGATATATAATTTCAGAATAAATTGTAGAAGCAGAAAAATTAAATTTTTTATGGGATTAACTCCTTTTAAGAAGTTATCAGTTTTCATGCTTTATGGAGATGAATAACTCCGAAGCTAAAGATATACATGGCACTGAGGCTCCATTTTGATTTCCTTTGGTAATATGCCGCCATTTGAGGCTCAACAGAGTGGGTAATGTTTCAGCAATCAGCCAACAATAAACTTAATTTATGGGAGTTTTAGAAGTTAGGATTCAAGTAGAATTAATAACAGACTGGCTAAGTGGCTATTCAGTGAAGCATTGAGCCAGTGGTTACATTCGGTAACCTAAAACAAAATGATTAATTAGATAACTCTATTTTTCATCATCTACTTTAGAGTGAGCATATGAACCCAAATTCACCAACCCGATCTAATTTATCCGTAGTTTGGTGGGTGAACATCCAATCCGTTTATAGACAAGTCGGATATGGATGTATTTTTAAAATTCAATAAATAATGAGTGCAAATCTAGAAATCCATTGAACACCCACACCCACTATATCTAAGAGTAAATAAGAAAATACATACGGATATATGTATATTTTGAAGGTATCGTATAACTTTTAATGTTTTACAAGCAAGCAATACTGAATATACATTTTAAATTTTACTTTTGGTTGTTAAGATGATATTATTACAATTTTAACATTGTTATATTGTAATAACTTAATATATTCTTTAAATTTATTAATCCAATATTTGAATTAGTTTTTTTGTTAACATGTTAACTATTTTCGTTTTTCCTAACAAAAACATGAAATCCACAGATTTACCTGCATTCAATCCGTCTACCCGACCATCTACGGGTGATAGGTTGGACACGGACGCAAATCTAGTACCCGTTATTTTGATGGGTTGGATTTAGATGGCACCAAATTCACGGATTCCACTCGTTGCTCACCTCTAATCTACTTTGTTATTATATGTAGCAAAACAAAATATTGTCTTTCTTCTTTTTTTAGGAGGAAAAATTATTATCTGTTACATGAATATTACCCTGGGATTGTGGATTGGATTATTAATCAGTGAAACCAAACAATTTGATCCTGGAATCCTGGATTAATCAGTAGAACCATACAATTTTGATACAGTAAAAATCATTAAGATATGCTATATGCAATCATTCAGAGCTATAGCAATCACTTATTTGTCTAGCACATAAAAGCTAAACATCCGTAATTCTTGGTTATTTTTTGGTCTGGCTATCTTCCCCGAAATAAAGGTTTGTCGTGTCTTTAGGAAATCAGTGACTGCTCTAAAAGTATGAAATTTGGGACTGCATTTTCAATTCTTTTTGAGAGGTTGTCTTGTTTTCAGGAGATTGATTTTGTAGGTAAAGAAAATTTATCCTCCACACTGATTTCCAATTAGACTTCCCAAAACATGTTACCACATTAGGACTGAGGGAGGAGGGAAAAGGTTCTTTTAGAATCAGCCAGCCATCCATTTTCTTAAAAGGGTATAGCATTAGTTCGGTTTCCAAGTGGACTTCACATAAGGCTTACAAGATGGTTTTCCGTAAAAGCTTTGATTGGGCCAATGGTTACACTGAGGTACCTAAAATAAGATGTTCATGGTAGAACAATAATGGAAGAGAGTCGTAAAGAAGGGCATGATTTTATCCAGACTGCTTTCTGCAAACATTAGGATCTTGAAAATCAAATCGCAAATTAGAGAGTATAGAAGTTCTATACCTGATACACTTTTTGTTGATTACCCTTGGTTTACTCTTTGCATCCCCATTGTGGCAGACTTGGAATCTAACAAGTAACAATCAAAATGATATAGAGGATTAGCTTTTCAAAGAACCAAGAAACAACCATGATAGATATGCATCTCTAAGTCGCAACAGGCAGTGAAGTAACTTACTAAAGCAAAACAACAATTATATTTTTTAATATGCCACATTATTTGAATTGCTTAGGCCAGTTGAATGTATTAACACGAAAATAAACAACCACTTGTTGGCAAGACCCATCACCTACATAACAATGAAATAGGTATCCGGTCATGTATAATGTAATGACATCCAGACTCGATGGGTTCGTTCATGTTCTGCCCATAGAAAACATCTCTAGAAGTTATAGTCTTGGCATGCAGAGAAATAATAATCAATGAAAATCCTATGTTCTCCAAATTATACTGAACCAAAATTAAACTTGTCCTTGTAACAAGTTTCTTAATTTAAGGAAAGACGGAAGCAAAATTAAGGAGTGAAACTGGCAATTTCAGAAGGATCAAACTGTACGAAACTGATCCAAAGTATGTTCCACACTCCAGCCACAAAACTAGGTTTGATAGGGCAAACCTTCCTTTAACAACCAGCCTCTGTTGTCCGTCCAAAGATCCACTTGTTCCCATCTAAGCAACTAAGAAATCCATAACATACTCAGGCTGCATATGTATCGTTCTGTGAGGAACCATGAAATTTACAAAGCCGGTCTTTTTGGTGACTCCAAGTAGAACTTGTGGTGGCCTCATAACTGTCCTGCAAGCTCTGGATTAATCTTTCCAAGATTGTTGAACACACGACCAAGGAGCTCTTCATATTTGTAATCTCAATCAGTTCCTCCCCAAGGATACCATGTTTGCAGGACAATTCCCTTTCCTTACCCTCTTTTGTTTGATCACTCAAATCTTCTATTGCATCATCAGTCTCCTCCGTCCAGAAAATCTAGCCCAACTGGTTTCTATTTCTTCTTTTTAAGAACAGCAAAAGCATTTCAACCCCATCAGAAACCTACGGGTTATCGGTTTTTTACGTCAACTTATCCAAAGAAATATCCTCTTTTATTTGATCACCCAAATCTTCTATTGCATCATCATTATCGTTCTCCTCCGACCAGATAATCTGGCTCAACCAGTGTCTATTTCTTCTTTTTAATACCAGCAAAAGCATTTTCAACCTCATCAGAAACCGACAGGTTATCGGTTTTTCCCTCAACTTATCCAAAGAATCATGTGCAAGGTCTTAGGCTACAAGCTTCTTATCCTTTATCGGACCTCATTGCACAAGTTCCACTACATCATCCTTCTCATTAATGTCAGCCGTGGGTCTTTCTCTTCAGCCATAGCTTGAGGTTGATTCAACCACAGAAATTCGATCTTCTATTTACGACTGTTCTATGTTATCTAACGTAGCGGAACGTATAAGTTTGGATCAATGATCCAATAAGAAGATAATAGCTTGTGTGAGATCAATAGTTTCACAAAAGCAAGCAGTAAAATAGAAAATATGGTTACAAAATAACTTTGAACTACCTAAATACTAATGTAGGATGTTCTTTCCTTTACAATAATTCTGAAGTACTAGGACTAGAAACAGGAAAACATCCAAATTAGGAAATCAATCAGAAATAAGAGAAGGAAATCCTAAATTAGCACAAAACAAGAAATAGAAAGATGTTTTTGAATCAGTCGAACAAAGGTCTTTTAACCAACTAGATGTCCTCAATTAGCATCGCCTGGTCAACAAACAAACAAGTTAAACTCAAACTGGCACTGGTATTTATTAACTAAGAAAAATTTACAACAACAACAACAACAAATCACTGAGAACTAGTAATAAAATAAAAACTGAAAGCGGAAACTAAATAGAAACATCATAGTGTGCCTTAGAGACGAATAAACTCAAATACGACGACATATACTCTGTTGATTAACCATTGACGGTATGTGGTGGTGCCATTTGGTGAGCTACAAATTCAGACATGCTCCCACAGAGATGCATAACTGCTTTATCATAATTAACGAAACCCATGAACCAAAAATCATGATTATCAACTGTGTTAATCTGGATGTACCTCTCTGATGCTTTCAGGGTCACTGGATTCACGGCACTCACCATCGCTAATGGTACCATTACCTGTCCATCCATACCCAAACAAACCAAAACAAAATTAAGCACCTCCAAAGTTCACCAACACCAATTATTTAAATAGAAGTGAAATGTTACCAGATTTTTGCAATATGTACCTAATACAATAAATCTGTATTTGTGCGACTAATTTCCTGAAACTAAGACATTCAATTTAAGAAACAACTGAACTTCTGGAAAAGTTAGATGGGTCTGCTTATCCCTGCCTAGTGATACAAAATTAGTTTTTTTTTTTTTTTTTTTTTTTTTTTTTTTTTTTTTTTTTTTTTTTTAGTTTTCCCACACACCACAGTTAAGGGTTTTGAGCACATCTGTTTGTGTCTAAACTGGAGTGTGAATTTCACCAGGTTCCAAGGGCCTGTTGAGGCTACGCTACAAGGCTCACCTTACTAAGTTACTATCAGCTTAAAGTGTATGCCTTGTAATATATAACATGAATACTACATTTCTCTTGCTATTCTTTGCCGCGTTTTCTGTTCCTAAAATCCCAGTTCTACATTGAGTTTTAAATAAGCAATTTCTCTTGCTATCCTTCGTCAGTTTATTACTGCCATATGATAAAAATCAGCTCACATACAGGAATATGCCTATTTGGTCTTAATAGGTTTGCATATCTTTCTAGATTAAAGATGCACCCCAAATAAACACATAACTTGGCGGTGGCTATTATTAAACAACAACAGTATTTCAGATATCAGAAGTTTTATTAGGCGTTTTGGGCCTACACCATGAAGCTCGCTTCACTACGAGCTAAAATAATACCCCTTGTGATATATGCAATGCATATTTCTTACCTTGTTAGCTGCATAAATAGTAGACTAGTAGTATGGTACCTAACACTTCTTCCACACAATGTATGTTCTTTAGTATCTAACACTTAGAAATCTAGCTTAAATAACTCAACAGGAGCAAGTTTTCTATTTTCTCTAATTTGAGGCTACACCTCAGTACCGCCTTAAGGCATTTCAAAATTGGTTTTTCTTAAAAAATTGGTTTCTTATACAATTCATATTTTAGTGTTTCATATGGTACTAAAAGCAATTATGCTATATATAAGCACAGACATATAAGTAAAAAAGACAACACAATGGGTACATGAAGTTATGTCATTTTTACCTTGTAGTAGCTCCAAGCTTGCTGACCCGAAGGTGCAGTAAACGTAAGTGGTCGATCACTGCAAAAGGCAATATGAACATTTGACAAGTAAAGAGTACCCGCCACTGGTCCAGTTGAGGTAGACAAGTAACAAGCAAATGACTTCTTAAGTTTCTCATTTGGAGTTGTATTGAATGTCTGCTTATATAATGATACAAACCCTCCCCCTGTCAATGCTTTCGCTTGTATCCCTACTTTAGCCCATGCTGCCTCTGATGCCGATGGCCCAGTTTTCACTACAAAATTGCAAAATCATACATATGGAATGTAATTAGTATCTGGGTTTCAAGAATATGAACAAATCTGTATAAAGGAACAACATTTAGTATCTGGGTTTACTTACAGTTGTGCCAGATATTGTTAGCAAGGGCTTCAGCTTTATTAGTCCAAGAATTGAAAACATTAACAGCTGACTCCATGGGTGATTTTGGTGGTTTTTGGACAGGGGTATATTGGACATAAGGATGGTGATCTTGTCCACTCCATTGTGATGCTGCTTTTTGATTGTTTGGATGAGATGATGGTATTGCTGGTGCACCCATAACATGGGTTCCCCATTTCTCTACGTTCTCATCTAATGGTTGAGATGTTGATGTTGATGGTGGTTGAGGAGTGGGGGATTGATCAGGTTTGTTGTAGTTGCTCATGGAGATCAAGGGGATGAGAAGATTGAGTTGAGGAAGAGGATGAAATGGGTTGTTTGATTTTAGGTTTGGGTTTTTATGGTATTTATTAGCTTGGAGAGATTCAGTTCAGGGAAGCGTGAAATTTATTAGTTTGTATTTGATTTACAGGAAGAAATTCGATTGTAAGTATGGTGCATATTTCTTGAGTTGTTCTTTCCTACGCGTCTTTAGAATAAGGTGACCTTGTTTACGATAGAGACTCCTTTCTAGATACTCCACTTCGTTTTTGCCTTCCGACGTCGCCACGCATCTCAATCTGACCTTCTCTCCCTACAATTTTTTTTTTTGAAGGGAGAGGGCTCCAATATCAATAGAGGGGAGGTGACCCAATTTTCGGTTAAGGGATGTCCTGGGGTAAAGTTAAATGTTCATTTTACCCTTTATCCAATAAAAAATAGACAAATTTGTCCTTTAATTAAAATCTTTCCATCTCCTCCATATCTTCTCGTTCTCCATTTTAATCAAATTTCTCCATCGAATCAAAATTTTATCGCC
>JAJJMC010029502.1:903168-964199 GCA_023531435.1 Papaver californicum
TGAAAAAAATCTCAAAATATATTTATCTAATTTTACAATTGGGGTTTGAAGATTAGTTACGGTTGGGTTTCAAGGCAAAACCCACCCTTAACTATATGATGAAACATGCATTAAAGCTAACAGAATTAGTTACGGTTGGGTTATAAGCCAAAACCCAACCGTAAAATCTACTGTGAACTCAAAATTAGATTGTCTAATTTTTGTGTTTTTCGGTTTTTCTTTGTTTGAATGACCCAATTTACCTTTAATCTAGTTAAAATGATTGAATAATTTCAAAATTTTGATTTTAACACTCAAATTTGACCTCAAAAACCAATGCTCAAAAGGATGAGTTACGGTTGGGTTTTAAGGCATAACCCAACCGTAACTCTGAGTTGAAATGGTGTTCTTCATTTTCTTCCACTTACGGTTGGGTTTTCAACAAGACCCAACCGTAAGTCTGGATGTTCTTGGTGTTACGGTTGGGTTCGACATGAAACCCAACCGTAACTTTCTCTGAATCACAAAAAATCAAACTTTCAAATCGTGATTTCATCTAATTTGAGCCATAAAAAGATCAAGAGTTTAATCTAGAGGTATCTAAATGCTACTATGGTTGATTGAATCAAAATCTAGGGTTAAAAAAAAAACGACAAAATTTTCTTAAATTTCATCAAGTTTTTCTTCCCACAAAATACAAATTCAAAAAAAAAAAAAAAAAATTCAAATCATTTGATTAGGTAAAAGATTATGTTTAATTAATCATGATTAGTTTAAATTAATCTTAACTAATTAATGTAATTAAGATTACTAATGAGGGGTGGTTTGGGTATTGTGAAAATATTATGGATAAGGGGTTTTTGAGTTTTACTTCATAATGTCCCTATTTCGTCTTATTAGAGGAGCCCCTCAATCAAATTTGGAGCCCCTATATCAGCCTTCATTTTTTTGTTGGGAGCATCTCTCCCTACAAGTTTCTCTCTAGGGGTTACATGTGTTTACCCATATTAAAGGGTGTAAACCATCCTAAAAACCATGCCGCTCGTACTGGAGTAGGACCTACCTCCCTAGAGATATCAGAGGGGTCACGAAGGGTGGGTTTGGTCTCATTCTTGTGGGAGAGTTTTTATAATATACTCCCTCCGTTTCAGGAAAATAATTACTTTTCCTATTTGCACAATTGTTAAGGCAAGATGATAGAGAATAATTTATTTTCAGATTTACTCTAACAAAAAGTTTAATATTATATATATCTTTATAATGAGAATAATAATATTTCTTAAAATAACTAGAGTAGTTTCAAAAGTTTGTTATGTTGAAAATGAAAGTAACTCTTTTGTTGGAACAAAAATTTAAAGAGAAAGTAACTCTTTTCCTAAAACGGAGGAAGTATTTTTTAGTTGTTTGTTAAGAATTTTTGTTATATAGATATATATATATATATATATATATATATATATCAAAAAAAATTTAAATGGGAATTTGCTCATAATTTGAAATTTCAATCCGTTTAATAAATTTAAATATGCAGAAAACTGTATTTATTTACATATTTACCTATGTTGCTATTTTATAATATTCAAAAAATAAATATTATCGGTAGACTATCTCCAAGCAAATATAGTTACCTAAAAAAATAGATAACACCTAGGATTTTGGAAACTTTTATAAAAATAATTTCTCCAACGGTTATTGTATGGTTAAATTTAAGTCTGATTTGGCAAATTGAGTTTGGATGAAAATATCTATTTTTAGATATTCTCATCCATACTCATACTCATGTCACCTATTTTTTATGTTTCAAAGTTATTTTAGTTTTATTATAGATTTTGTATGCTACCACTAAATGACAACTGTATTAAAATTAATATTGATACAATTACCATTGAAAATATTTATCAAAAAAAAATTATTTGTATCGTGTATTAAAAAAATATCTTTATTTATGTCTCCACCTATGTAGTTAATTTCGGCCGAAATGGCTGAAATTTCGCCCAAATTTCGGATTTCGGGGTGAAACGAAGACGAAATCCAAAATTTCGGCCAACGATATGGACCGAAATATCGGCCGATATGGACCGATACGAACGTTTTTTTTTTTTTTGAAAAATCCAAAAAAAATTAAAAAGTTAAAAAAAATTAAAAAAAAATCCTTGTTTTAGGGTTTCAATTATTACTCATATTTTTCATGATATTTTATAATTATATATGGATATGATAATATCTATAATTAATCTAATGATTTCGATTAGAATTGTAATATCCTTGTATAATTAGCATTTTAGACGATGAACTTTGAAATTGTTCTTGTTTTTCTTATGTTTCCAGTTTGAACTTTGTATGAAATCTATGGATCTATATATTTTAGATGATTACTAGTTTTTCTTTCTAAACTTTGTGAAAAAACGTTTGTTATAACGTGTTAAAATATATTTATAATTATAAAATGTGAACTAGTATTTTTTCATAAAATTATAGGTATAAAATATATGGACCGATATTTCACCGATATTTGAACCGAAATTTCTCCGATATACCGGCGTACCAGTGTGACCGATACGAACCGAAATCCGATATGTAACAACCTTGGTCTCCACATAGGATATAGATCCAAATAGCATTGGAGATGCTCTTAATATAACCTAATTATTACCTGCGTATTTTTAGGATTGTTTGTTTACGATATACTATATAAGGTTGACCGGAATTTTTTTAGGCTTAAGTTGCTAAAATCTAGGTTATTATTCTTGGTAGATTTTGTTGAACAAATAAATTTTTTCTGTTTAAGCAAGTGTTTTGTTATTTTTTGGTGCAAAAAAAGTTTCATTTATGTTTTTTTTTTTGTAAAAATGGAGTAGACTATTTTTTTTTTTCATATTTTTTGTACGCAAAAACGAATTTATTTATGTTTATTTTTAGTTTGATTTGGTATAGTGAGCATCAATCTTGTTGATGTTAAAGTTGAATTCCAGGTAGTGAAGCAACTTTTACCTATGCATAAGATAGTAAATCTGCAATGTATAATTTGCACCAGGCAATAACTTATAATCTTTTTGCTCGATAAATTTGATTGAATATTAGGAAAACATTATTGCAAGGATTAATGGCAAAAAAATTTCAATCCCCAAAAGAAAATAAAGAAACAAGCAAACAAGAAGTGTATTTAAAGCCTAGATATCCTCCCCTCATCTTACAAATAACTTGAAAAAATTAATGACCGATGAAGAAAGTTTTCTTCCGGCAAGGAAATACTATATCTGGACGGATGTTAAAGAATGAGGGTACACCAGCAGCCCAATAAATAGTCTGAATCTTAATGTCCTTGATAATAATATATGTAGCCTCCCGTGATAGTAAGATTTGCACTTGAAGCAACTGAAGCACCTTCAACAAACATTTTGTTGTTTGAGCTTTCAAATATTTTTTGGTTTCTACGAACTTACAAGATTTGATATTTAATAGTTGTAAATATAATTTCAAATCCATAATAACTGGGAGTAATTTTACTCATTTTCCTATTAAAAAGGAAACAAATAAATTAACTGAAAATATTAAAAATAAACGTGAGAGATGGTAGGTCCTGTAGGACCAAATTGGAAGAATAAGTATAAAAAATATCCAAAATATCCTTGTATTTTGTATTAAATACCGTTTTACTTAGAAAAATGGGTAAACACCTATTTTAAACAATTCGTAAGGGTAATTATCTATTTTTGTTTCTCTTTCTTTTGCATGGAAGTTATTTCAAGAATAATCATTTATGCTGAAAATCAGCACTCATCAGTAGTGTCAGAATTTATAAGAAGCTCTCCTCATAAGTTACTTAATTTTTGTTGATGATTGTATGGTTTTCTGCAATGCTCATATAGTGGGGGTGTAAAAATCTAGTTAATCTTTTCAAAGACTTTGACTCCACTTTTGGATAACCGATAGATTTTAGCAAATCGAGAATATTCATGAATGGTTGAATTTATGGTTCTGCCACTATTGCATATGACAGGAAGTTGGACATCTACTTATGTCTGTGGTTACTGGTTCATCTAGAAGGCCATATGTAATCTCATGATTCTCATCTTTAGGAAACTCCCTTAAATGTTGAGCTAACGGTTAAGAGTATAAAACAATTTATATGCTCTTTTTAACAGGGTTAATCATAACCTGAACCACATCCTTAATGAATTTTATTACAACCGGTAAACCAAGCTCTTAATGAGATCTCTCTTACTTATCATATGGGTTCAAAATAAATATTTGTATCTCATAGGATTATAGTGCTAATGACTTTAAAATTGTCATAATGCAACCTCTTTTGCTTTTGCAGGAAATTGCAGTGGAGCAAGAGGTTATCCAAGATATGGAGGTGGAGATGGAATCATACAAGGAGCATCTCTAGCTTTCAGCTGGGCCAAGAAAATGCATCGAGCTGACATAGAATTTGAAGTTGAAGACAACCTTACTCTTGGAGCTATCAAAACAACCTACTAAAGAGCAGTGCATGGAAGATTCTCTCTAAACTACCATTTTAACATTCAAGGATGACATATGGACAATATCAATGAAATTTGTTTTGTTTTATGCAAGCTTAGTTTAGTACAAAGGTATATAAACATGTCTACTTTTAATCTTGCTACTATTTGGTAAGAACTCCAATCCTACTTCAGTCTTTAACTTGAGTTGATTTTGTTCGGTAGTTTTAATCATGCTCTTGTAAGTTATGAGAACCAAATAGTATTCTTAATCTCTTAATGGGGACTATAGTATAAAGAGATTCAACTTCGTTTTCTTATTAAAAAAACATATATAAAGCTCTCCTTTCATCCAATTAATAATAAAAATAGCTATAAATTTGTGTTTTTCCCTTAATATTCTAATTTGACCATTTTTCCTTCATATTCCTTCAGGCCCATTAAGTTTGTTCGTGTTGGAAAAATCAAAAAAATAAAAAGATATGAGAATTTGCTCATAAATGTGTTATTTGTGTTAAAATTAAAAAATAATAAAATAATTATAAGAATTGCATAAAATTGAAACCTCACTTTTGATATGAAAGAATATCGGAGAATGAAAGATCGATTTTTTTTTGAAACTTCATAAAAGAAAATAAAATAAGGGTCATTTGTACTCAGGTAACCAAGTTTTGATCAGAACCTTAGTTTGGTACCCAGTTATTCAAAAATTAATGGTTGTACCTAGACAACCTTATGACTTTGTAAGACTCTGTTTGACTAGATATTTTTTTAGTAGGAATTCGCATATATACCCTTGAACTCCATTTTTTTCCCTACATCTCTCTTTTTATTTTTGTCCTCTTCCTACACTTAAAATGATAGTGGATGATTATTTTGCTGATGGAGGCGGCGAATCATTGATCAATAGGTGATTATTATAAGGAAATTCTTAACTTTTCAATAAGCCAAAATAAAAAAGTGATAGTAACTCTTTTCCTGGGACAAAGGAAGTAATATTTAAGATATATAGGTTTGGGAGTTGGATTCCACATGTCGAGGGAGTTTTTATTATTAATTGTGATGGCTCTTTTTGTGAGTTAACTAATCATTGAGGCATAGGTCTAATATTACGTAATTTTGCAGGTGAATCTAAAGGAGCAAAGTGTTTATTTATTTATTAAACACCATGTCCAGAGCATGCAGAAGGTATTGTCATGTAAGAGGCAGTGAAGTGGGCTAAAGACTGAGGCTGGAAGAAGTTAATTTCGATACTGATTCCAAACTCATAGAGGAGGCAACAACAAAGGTCAATTTAATATTAATTAGCAAATTCACATTTTTTTTAGAGTTGTTATTTCAATTTTTCAAGAATATAGAACTTGTAAGTGTTATCATGTTCCAAAAGAGAAAAATAAGGTGACAGACATCCTCTCTAAAGTGGCTAGGACTGAAAAGCTACCAAGAGATCGGGCTGAATTACCACCAAACTGTATTAGGTCTCATCTCCTATTGGACATGGAAAGGGTTGTTCTTTCTTAATAAATTTTGCTTCCGTATCAAAAAAAAAAAGAGTTTGGGAGTTGGGCTTCTTGTCTGGGAACAACAATCCCACTTTATTTGTACTTTGTAATCAATCTTGTAGGGGGAAAATATCTTGACACCCCCCCCTACTTTTTTGGTATAAAAAACCATCATTAAGATTACATAACCCATAATTAGTCATAATTAAAATAGCTTGATTACAAAAATAACAGGTTACTTAAATAAAAAATAATACTATATCCGTTTCAGAAAAAGAGTTACTATCACTTTTTCAAATTGGCTTATTTTTATGCTAAAATGAAAAAGTGATAGTAACACTTTTCCAGAAACGGAGAGAGTAATACTTAAAGATAAACGACAATAAGAAACGTGATACTCATTACACTCTCTAAAATAACTCCTTTGACATTTTATCACGCATTTTAACTTTTTAAACTCCTTTTATCTTTTTAAATGTTCCTAAAATAACTCCTTTACTTCCTTAATTATTTGTGGTTTAACGTAGAGAAAATAATTAGGATTTTTCATATAAAAAATAAGTGAAAATTAAATTTTTCAAAGTATAAATTCCGGTAGAAAATTCAAGTTTTTTCTGGTGCATTGGTGAAATTTTCTGCTTTCACGGTTGAAATTTTCAATTTTTACCTTATATAAAAACGAAAACTTCGAATTTCACAGATTATTAAATCCGAAAAATTTGTGAGAATGACATTTTACCCCGACTAATAATGGAAAATCTTTAAAAAAAATTGTATAGAAACCATATAAGAAAAATATGTAAAAATTGTAGTATGAAAAATTATTCATAAGCAATAACGACGTCAATTTTAGTAAACCTATGTACAAAAAAAAAGGAATTAAGATATTAGAAGGCCTATTCGAACAATGTGCAATTGTTACCGTATCAAACACATAAGGATTTACTCGTTTCTTGATCGTTTATTAGAACTTCTTTCTTTCCTTAATAATCATTATATTCACACCAGAGATTATGAAGTATATAAGAATCAAGGCTAACAATGGTGTGAAGAAGATAAAACTGAAATAAAGTAAACTGAAAATCATGGTAATAAATTAAAAAACTTATAAAAGTTGATAAATATATTTTCTAATAAATTTGTTATTGAAAATAAGAGGATTAAGGATAGTTTAGGCATCTGATGTAGGGAGATTTATGAAAAATAAATCTATTATTTTATTATTATTATTTATATTTTATTAATGTTATTTTTTTTTTGTAAAAAAATAATTAATTTTTGGATTTATTATTTAGGGTAATTTTAGAAAAGTTTAGAAGTTTATTTTAAGAGTTTTAATATGTTAGGAAAATTGCATAAAGGTAGTAGATACCTTGGGAAACAAGTTTATAGGTTTTTGATAAGTTTAGGGTTTGTTTAGTAGGAGTTATTTATATAAGGAGCTCCAAAAACAAAAATTAGGGGAGTTTTTGATTAACTAAAATTATTTTATTTTCATTAAACTTGTTGAGCTTATTGATTTTTATTTTTATTCATAGTTGGGTTTACTCCGAAGTCTGAATGCTAATCTCATATCTATAGTCGTTATTCGTAGTGAATTAACAAAGCCTAGATAACCTCGTAGATTTAAGGATATCTCTTTGAATATCAACTAATTTCTATCGATTTCTACCCATTCTACCGGTTACGTTTCAACGATTCTATTCCGCTGCAAAAATTTATCATATTTTTACACGCTTCTGATTACATCAACATCCTTCAAATATGAAAATACCAAGTCAACTCAAAACTTGCCATTTTACAATAATAATTTTATATTACGGGTTTTAGATGTATACCATTTTAACGGTAGATTTAAAAAAAAAGAGAGATTCAACATCGGTTTTTCAGAATTTTTAAAATTTTATAAAGAGGTGATTTAAACTTCGCGGGAGATAAAAAGGTGTTTTGAAAAGAGGACCAAATACCGCTTGATACTTGAAAATAAACTAAAATTGTTGGTGCAGCTTAAACTAGTGCGCCATGTTTGATACTCCGTGTGGTCAAATATAAGAATTGCTGTAACAAGATGCTATTTTCCATTGCCGGCCTCCAACGGTAAATATGGGTTTTACACTACTGGACTTCGAAACTTTATTTAGCTTAAATAACCTCTATCCAGAACAGTGTCGGTGTGGTTCTAATGTGGTGGCTTGATATAGACCAGCTTTACAGAGACTTAAAATGAGGCCCGATACAAATGGTGTACCTGATGACACATTTCAAACTAGTCACTGTCCATCCACTTGCGATATTTACGACCCTAAAAATGAGAACTGCGTGAGTCCGTTGGTATATGTTTTTTTTTTTTTGGAAAGGTCTAATAACAAACTAGGCAGTGGAGCTTGAAATCTCCACATCACCATCCGTAAACAAATTGCTTTCTAACATGAACTTATCCCATACTACTCCCACATGTAGAGGGTTGAGAATAGCTCTTGCAGATTCAATTGAACATGGCTTAATAAGTTGCCTTAGGGGATTACAATGCAAATTGCGAAAATAGTAAAGTAAGTCTTGAACCTTGTTCAACAAAAAATTGTCATGCTTCAAAAAATAAAAAAAATAATAATTGTCTTAAGTGTTGTCAATTTGCTTCATAATTTATTTATTTATTCTTTGCTAAGAAGGTAGAATCCCAATCTACTAATACTTTTTTTTAGAATCTACTACTCCATCCGTTTCTAAATGATAGACTTGTTTGGTTTAATATAGAAAAAAAAAACAATTATTTGAACTATCTTTTTTTTATGTTTTTTTTTCATATTTATCCTTGGAAAAGAAGTGGTCATGTTATATTTAAATAATAAAAATAGGAGAAAGAAGTGATCACGTATGTGAAAAGTAGTAATCTTAAAACATTTGATTTTCCATTCATAGAACTAAGTCTATCTTTTTGACATACCCAAATATAGTAACCTTGCCTATCATTTTAAAACGGGGAGACTACTACTAAAGACTCATATTAAAAGAACGGAAGACTGGTCAACCAACTCTGATATATGGTTCCAGAAAATGGGAACTCGTGTAGGTGCGGTTCGTCACTAAATGCGTAACGTATGTTTGAGTATTTCTATTCCTATTACCTTACCTTTTTTTTTCTTTGATTCAAAACTAGAAATACTTTATGAATCTGAATAACAGAGCTGAATAAACTCTATGTTTATAATAATTTTGATGTCTGAAGGAAAAGAATCAATAAAATGAAAGTTGTTGCCATCTTCTCTAGCTTCCTATTACCTTACTAAATGGGTTCAATAAGAATTTTCACTTTAGAGAGGCTAGAGAGGCACTTCTACGTTGCTTCGATTCTGATTGGCATCGGATTGTTCCCCTGTCTCCTTCTTTAGTATGAACCAAGGTTTGAAAAACGGGTCATAGGTCAGGCCATGATCGTTATTACACGTTTTAACGAGTGTGAACATATTTTGGGCCAAAAAAGCGTTATACAGAAGAAAAAAATGTGTTTTCCTTATATTATTACCGTTGTAACGATGGTTTAATAGAAAAAAATTGTGATTTTAATTTCCTATATAACGGTTATAACATGCGTGAAAACAGTTATAACGGGTCTAATAACGTTGTTATAACGTTCTTTATTTTTTGTTATTTTATTCTTTTTTTATTGAAGGTTTTAATTGTAGTTTTTAATCTTTAATCTTAAAAATAAAAAATTGGATAAGAAAATATTTGTATTTTTATTCCTCTAAAAAATGGTTATGACGGATGTAAAAACGGAAAGAACTATCTAAAAAACTCACGCTAAAATGTTATTTAGAAGAAAAAAACGTAAAATTTAATTTTAGAAAAACAGTTATAACTAGTTTAGGTAACGTCGGTTTTTTCCTATTTATCGGTGTTATTTAGACACAGATACCAGTGATCCTTACGCGCACATTGCATAGAAGTAACCGTTTGAACAACTGTTTTCTCGAAAAAAATGGTTATTTTTCGAACCTTGGTACAGACTACCTGAGAGATGAGTGAACACGACTGTCATCTTTCCTTAACAGGGGCTCCTATTTCACATGATTCACGAGGAAAAGTACGCCAAACTTTTAAAGATACTAGGATTGCGGACTTCGATTCCAAAATTCAAAACGCATAAAGTAACGTGTTGGATATGGTAAACAATCAAAATAAAAGAAAAATGAGCCGCAAAATTTAAAAAAATAAAATAAACATTAGAAGAAAAAAAAATGGGCAAAAAATAATACTTTTTTGTCCTTGTTTACTTGCTTAATTAAGATTTGCTTTAGTATTTGTAAAAGTGATAATTTTCCATAAAATTTTCTACAACTTTGCTACTTAAACAGCTGCGTAATAACTAATTGTCAACGATACTGATGTGGCAGAAAGAGGTAAGTGTTTTTATTTATCAATCAAAAAATTTAATTCTTTAATATCTGATGTCGTTGGATATACCCGATGGTTAAGATGGTAGTTCCATAGATCATTACTACCATTTTTGCTTCAATACTTTTCTTCATTTTTTCCTGTCTCATACCTTTTCGAACAGCGAGAGGAGAGAAGCAAAGTTGAAAAAATTACTAGCTCTATAGTAAAATTTGTTAAATCCCGTTAATCTTTATTTCAATCTCTTCGAGTATTCATCTGCTAATCTACTTCTAACTAGTTTTTTGTTTTAGATCTGATTAATGCATCATTTATGTTTACATTCAATTGAGGGATTTTGTATATTTTCACAGTAGGTTTGTTTCATTATTATATCTATTGTTATTTTATTTTTTTAGTTTTGCTTAAAGATCTGATGTTTTTGTGGTTGAATCTTTTTGTTTAACATGATAAAATCATAGATTTCTGGTACTTTGATTTGTTATGGACTTATTTACAATATCTACGATCTAGAGGCTTATCTAGGTTAAGTGACATCAGCAGGGTTACTGATCATTTCTGAGTTCGGCGAACTTTAAAATTGTGACGTTTTATTTAGCTGATGAAGTCTGTCTTGGTTTGGCTTTAGATCTTTTTTGGTTTTGATATGTGCACAAATGAAATAATTATTAGATTTTTCGATTCTTTTTCATATTCTATTGCTAGGTTTTATTAAAACTTTGCTCTGAATGTCATTCCGTGGTTTTAATTTTCTGATTCACATTGCAAGTTATTTGGAATTTGCCATTATCAAGTTCACAGTGATTTTCACTTTGGAAATCAAATCATCTTTTTGGTTTAATATTTTCCACATGTTCTTAATTACTTGTGTAATATATTATCCTCTTTTAAATTTTTAGTTTGCTATGATGTTTCTTCTTTTGTCATATTATAAGTAAGGAAGAACGCCTATCTAACTTAGATGATGATGGTGTATAAACAGATATGTAATAGAAACAATAACGAGTTGCCAAACTTTCTGCGGTAGCTCGGAGTAGTCAACATTAATTAATCCACATACCTCTCCGCATTGCATAAATGTTGAATTTGGTTTTTGAGACAGATCTTTGATAATTAACTAAATTAAAATGTCAAAATCTTGAATATTTATACTTAGACTTCACGAGACAATTTGGTAATTCAGGTTATTTACTTTTGCTTAGTAGTTCAAGTTGGTCAACTTTAACGTTCAGGTTTCTCAATCAACCTGCATTATAGTACTTTGCATAATCTTCTTTCCAGAACTTCAGCACCATTATCTCTGATAGAAAAAGAGTTTGCAGATGGAAAACGTCATATTACATATAATTTGTTTTTTTTTTGGTGAATTACGTTTTTTGTGCTTAAATGTTTAAAGTTTGAGGTGATTGCTTATTCCTCCTAACTTGAGCCAATCACCTTGGAGAAGCTTTATTGAGTGGGTTATATCATGACTCATGAGATTAAGATATTATACTTATTTCTTGGATCGTATGATTAAACTTTGTTGGGAAATCTAAAATGTACAGTTTGCATAAGATTTTTGCAGTCGGAATCAGTCAAGAGTTATGATGAATTTTTGAATTTGTTACTCTCATTTGGTATCTTATTTGCGTAACTGAACTGTTTAATTTATTACAGGGAGAATGGAAATATCAAGATAGTGATTTTGAAAGAAAATGTCTTAACATTTTCTGTTGGTGGTGGTTTTGTGCTTTTGGCTCATATGCCTGTAATCTATCAGAAAAATGATACACAATCTCCGGGTGTGGGTTCACTAAAATGGTGCTTTCAATTGCCAATCCATGTACCAAAGGTGTTATTCTTATGGAAACACCGACAGAGCATTCCATATATGCCGTGTTAGCCAAGATATATCTTTGGTAAACCCATGCGCATCACTTGTCTTTGTACAAGCACCAACTGAGAAAGGATGGACCATATTTGCTGTTGATTTCATTATGGGAGGTGTCTCAGCTGCTTTCTCGAAAACTCAGTAAAGCTAATGTAACCTGAGAAAGGATTGGCCAGTTTGGCTAGTTTTGATGTTAATTTACAAATGTAACCTCAAAACGTATTAAAGCTACTCACATAATATGTAAATTCATCGGTCTGTAAATATATTCTTTCCTTGATGAAATGAATTTTCTTTACAAATTATGACATATAACATTGAGTAGACATATTATGTCGACTGCGCAAGCACATATTTATTTTGCTCTTCACTTAATGGTACTACTGCAGACTATATAGTCCTACTGCAAGTTTATGGTATATTGCTAATTTAATGTTGCACAGTTTATGGTATTACTGCAGATAAGACCTTATTGTGCACACATATATATATATATATATTAAATATCTTCATTAATCTAATGTAGGAATGAAGATTCAAAATAGAGCGATAAACATAATGTCAGCAATACCATATCCGAATATTTGTTTCATTCAAGCAAAATGCATCACTGAACAGTGTAATGTAGGGAAATATTGATTCTCCTTACAAATAAAGAAGCATAGATATAATGAATCTAAAACCAAATGAGAATAACACAAAATACACCTCCACATAGAATCTAACTCCGCCTTTGGATAAACCCCTTGTTAGAAGGTGTCTTCGATGCAGTTGGAGGGAAAACTCGATTTGGTTCCTTAGGCGACGATGTCCATATGCTGCTCCAAAATTATTGATTCCTGTATAGTATTGCCATTACATGACAAATGATATTATTAGGATTTTAACTTCCATAAGAGTACACTTAACAACTTTCATATTCTGCAAAAGTTTGTTTACCATTAATTTTTCTAGAAAGGATTTTGGCTTCATAATCTCGTAATGGCCGTATGTTTTCCTCATATTTGGCTCTACAGTAATAACATACTATATTTGTAAGAGAGGAAACTAAAAGGATAAAAAAAATAGCAACAAAAAGAAGCATAAAATGAGATATTCGTCCAACCACTCACACAAGGGGGGTTAATATATGGTGCTTAAGTAGGAACATGCATGCATGTACATGCCAATAGGAGGTGTCTTTACTCACTTGTGGGGCATTCGTTTTTGATCCACGACTGCCCCAACCTCTGGTGCCTCGGCCGCGAGTAGTTTTTATATCTTGCTGATATTAGATATCATGAGGATATGATGGTGTTGGAGTTGCAACACTCTCCCGGGTCATATCCATATCATTTACAGTAGGGTCTGGAGTATTGGTGATGATATCCTATATAACAAATCAAATAAAATAAACAAGATACTATTATGGACAAAAGAAAAATCATACGTTTGTACCATATTCTAACACCAAAGTTGTTGTTAAATTCCAAGTAAAATTGTAAACAATGATACTGGAAATGTTGCTATGTGTTAGTATCATACACAAACTAAGAAATCAAACTAAGAAATCAAAGATAGATGAAAAAAAAGAACCATCTTAAATTAAAATTTTCTAATATAATCCAAAAATGAACAAGTAAACATCTTTAATCTAGAGATCCGACCGATTTAAATTTTACACTAAACAACAAAAATGTATAAGCCATCTAATTTTTATAAGCATAAAATGCTCCAAATTTTGAGTAACCAACTAACTATATAAAATACGAGTAGTTCACTAGGTAAACAGAATTATACTAATGTTCAAGTGTCTGACAATAAAAGATACGCTTCATTAGTAGTGAACATAAAACACTAACGTGGCTAGGCTTTATCGAGGTCTTTGTTTTTGTCTTTTTCCATAGTCTCTTGGATTTAAGTCTGGTAGATCTCTTGGATTTAAGTCTGCTAGATCTCTTAATTCCTTTACATTTCTTTTTTGCTAGATCACGAATATTAGGAGCTGATGTATCCCCTTGATCCTCATCATTCAATTTAATCTTTTTGAGTTATATTGACTTAACTTTGATCTCCTCAATCTTATTATCCAACCATTTATTGACAACCTTACTTATTCATTCATCACTCACTGAAGACAAATCCATTAAAATGCTGAACTTCAGACACATTTGATTGTAATAGAGACTTAGATCATTCAATTCCCAACAACTAAAACTTATTTTCACTTTTGTATGCAATCTTGTTACGTTTTTTCTCCACCTGCGTAACATGTATTTTTCAGGAATAAGTCTAATCCCATTACACATTAGTACCACAATTGCATGCCTACAAAGTACTCCCCTAGGCTCAAATAATTGGCAGCTACAATGAACATCAAAATCAACATGTTTTTTTTATATTATTTTTTTGGCTTCAGTTGTTTTAGTTTCATCTGCCATTTTATCAAACACATACTCCCCTTTTTCACTACCACCTATGTCTTCACTTCCATTTGTTTTGCTTTCATTTTTTCCGCTTTTATTATCCGACTCTTAATTATCCTTGCCTTCACCATCATCTACCACTTAAAAAGCTATATCACCATCTTCATATTCACTGTTATCTTCATCCATTTATGTTTTAATGAATGTAACATTAAAATTAAGTTTCTTATAAAAATCATCAAGTCAAAGATCTTCTCGAACAATATATATATAAACCTCAGGCTCCTCATCAAAATCAACCACTTCACAAGCAATCTTCTCACGAATTTTTTTATAGAGCTCTTGAATTTCACAAGGGTATACATATCCCGTATTTGCTTATAAAAAGGATAGCTAGAAATAACGGGAATTGACTTTGTCTATGACTCAGCATCTTCTCTTAATTGTTTTCTACTTTTTTCTCAAAGCTTGTTCATATTGTTCAACAAACTGTTTTAATTTTGTCTTTGGTGTGAAAAAACCTTTAAAGAAAACATTCATCCATGCTGAGTGGTAGACAGCCTTTCCCAAAGCGTGTTTTTAAGAGAACCTGGTATCCATCGTTCTTTATCAGGATATAAACTATTCAACCATTTATTTCGTTATAAGACATATTTTTCGATCATTTTCTTCCATAATTCTTCGAATTCAGCTGGAGTTTGGGAATCATATACCTCCTCCTGCAAAGTAAACTTAATTTTCTTCTTTTCTTTATAACTACCAATTTTTTCTAGAACTTTTTTCACTATATGCCACAAACTCGCCTAGCTTCAGGAAAAAGAATTTCAACTGCATTTTCCATAGCTTGATCTTGATCGGTTATAATTGCTCTTGGAGCACATCCATACATGCGTTTTAGCCATTTTTTAAATAACCATATAAATATTTCTTTAGTTTCATTATATAACAACCACATTCAAGCAATATTGATTGCCCTTGGTGATTCACCCCGATAAAAAGAGCGAAAAGAATTTCATAATCGTTCGTCCTGTAAGTGGTATCGTACTAATAACTTCTCCAAATTCTTTATATGCTTCTCAACTCCAACCATTAGCCTAAAATACGTTTTTCAAATGATTTTCTTTATCGTATTCAACATCGAAATAAAACCTACTATTCTCTTTTAACTTCTTCAAAAAATATTTCATCAAAGCAGTTGTATCCCCTTTACCAAGGCGTAGTCAACGTATTTATTCAAGTGTATTTCTACAATATTTTTCATAGCAATCAACTTTATCATATCCATCATACAGATTTACCACAGAGCGGAAAGTCTTTTCCATTGGGATTTTGATTGGTCAGTAAGATCAACTGTACATACATATGTTCTTCAAGTTTCTGATGTTGACGATGATGCCGAGACTGACTTGGGTTATACATATGATTATGATCAAGTGCAAGATGAGTAATCTCTCATTTGTCTTCATCATCCAACCTTGCAATAACGTAATCCTTGCAATCACAACGATTGGTCTAGCGAGGTTTGGCTATATTTTTAGCCTTATTAACACGCTTTCCTTCTTGGTTACAAGCTTACTTCACACTTCTTATGAATCTCTCTTTGTTTCTCCGGTTTCCTGATTTTTCTAACTGCAAATCCAACTCGTTTTGCATATGCTTTATAAGAATTGAATAAATCCTCATGTGTTTCAAACTTCTTTCCTGTGCAACTCATCATTGTTTTCCATCTTTTCACCCGTTTCATTCTCAACATCTTCTAAACTAACCACCACCATCTAGACTTAAAATCAGGAAACGACAACAGTAAACACTGCTATAAAGTACGATTTCTATCAAACCTTAAATAATGAAGATGCGCCTCAGCATTCAAAAACTCTTATAAAATAAATATAGAGTTTAGTTTTTAAGTTTACTTTGTTATGAAGTTTAAGACAAAGATGGTAGTGATTTCTGGAAATACCGATACATAATTTGTTTCTATACGAAGAAAATGGTTTTTTGTTGCGGAAAACCATAAATTTATTTTAGGAAGAAGAAGAAACCCTATATTTGTTTTAGGAAGAAGAAGAAGAAGAAGAAACTGAATAGAAAACGTCGACTTTCTTTTCCCACTGCTAAATTTATAAACCTTTGTTTTTGTATTCCATCTGAACCGTTGGGTATATCCAACGACAATAAATATTAAGGAATTAACTTTTTTTATTGATAAATAGAAAACACTTACCTTTATCTGCCACATCAGCATCACTGTCAATCAGCTGTTACACATCCGTTCAAGTAGCAAAATTGGGTTTTCAACAACATCCTTGCATTTTATCTTGAAAATATAAGTTTGTATTTAAATATAATAAGGGTAATTATGTTTAAAGACATTTATCAATGGTATAGATGGAAAGAATTTTTATCACTCTATATTTCTTAATATATGTGCAAAATTCAATTTAAGCAAGTAAACATGGACGGAGGAAGTATAGCGCGTATTGGTTATTTACTATGAGAAAAGGTGAAATGCACTATTATTTCAAATTAGTTCAACACTACATGACAATATCTTTATAGACAAAAAGCCTCGATTTGACTCTAACATCAATAAAGAATAGGAATCAAACAACAAGTAATATTATGTTATAATGACATCTAAAAAGAACCTAGTTATCAACAAAATATCCTGTAACAGACTAACTGACAATTACGCACAACTATCACAAACATATAGCTTTCACAAAACCAATGGTTCTAGTCAGCATGACTAAGACACATTCTAATAGGCCTCCTGATAGACATATTTTTGTGTCTAATTTGTCCTAAATTATCTATATTGTTAATGCACATTTTGTACTTATTTTGGTATTTTCTGTGTTTTTGAGAAATAAACATTTGTGGAAATATCAGCTCGAAAATTGATAAGGGCACCGAGAAAATTACTAAAGGCACCTAGGAAGTTGATAAAGGCACCCCCTTTTGGTTCAGGGCACCCCTTCTCTTTGATTTGAAAATGGAAAATGGCGGGAAATTTTTGACGCGTGAAGATTTATTCTAATAGAGTTGGGAAGCCGAGTTTTATGGAATTAAAGTTTGTTTCGAGATATATACGTGAAGAAACAAAGTCAATAAAAGAGCTTTAAATGTTAAGAATCATTGTAGAAATCACTCAGAAATGATTTTGGTGGAATCCTGAGTCCCAGTTCTTCCCAATATTGTTACAATCTTTTGCAAACCTTCTAGTTTAAATCATAATTAGGTCTAAAACGAATCTTCACAAGTCTCAGCGAACGAACACATTTTTACCACTTTTCTAAAATGATCAAGTTCTTGGCGCCGCTTTCGAGGATTTGTTTTTAGGTTAGAGTTTTAGATTTATTTTTGTTTTTTGGTTTAGTTTTATTTTTAAATTTTATTCCTTTGTTCTATTTTATGGTTTTAGGTATTTGTCTATTTGCTACAGGTTTTGGATCAAAAAGAAAGTTGAGCCAAAAATTTAGATTTGTGATTGATTAAAGACTTGGAGTCAAAGACAAAGCGAAAAGAACGGTAAAGAAGACAAATATTTTTTTTTATTTTAATTTTTAGAGTTGTATTTCTTTTAATTTTAGAAACTGTATTAGGGTTTTTATTTTTGTAATTCATTTTATGTTTTTTCTGTTATTTTTGGACACTTTTGGACTTTATTTTTGGACACTGTACTTTATTATTATTTTTAACCATATGGAAGGGTAGTATTAAATATAAACTACACAGGGAAGGACGACAATTACGATATTGTCTCAGGCTCTTGGGTTCGTACACTGACACAAGAGTTAGTGGCCCGAGTCGACTTCAACGGTTCACCGCCCGTCTAAAATGGGAGGTAAAACTCGATCAACCCACGAATCTCCAACTAGTGGGTTTACTGTATTCCTTCGTTTGCATATATGTTTACGACTGAACACAGACTTTAATTTCTAGTAAATGACAAGAACTGGCCAACAAGATAAGGGTTCGGATTTCATCATCGTATTCTTCTTGCCCGCTTTAGGAACACATTACCAAACCGAACCTAAGCCTTAAAATTTGACTAGAAAGAAGACCGATAGGGTAACGAGCTTATTAGAAAATCTATTAAAAGGATTGTATTGGTTACTTGTTAGCTCAACTCAAGGATCAAGAAGATTATTTTAAGTTGGTTCGTGCCACTTCGTAACCCAAGGAAATGTTTTCCAAACAGGCAGGGTTATTCAATCTCCATAAATCTTATCCTGCTTCTCTTCGATCGACTTAATCTAATTCATATCGGTCCAAGAGGTTTGCTAAAATTGCAACTAGTTGTCTTTTGGAAGAATAAAAACCATCGTGATTTTTGTTTGCTAGATTTGATAAGATTGATTTGGTTGAGTCAAACTTGCTTGTGTTTGTTTAGAATTCCCTTCCGATTAGAATTTATATTTTTTAGTCTTTCTACTGTTTGCCAAGACCGCTTGAGACCATCATTGAGCGATCTTGGAAAAGAGACATTTTAGGTCGTTGGATTAGTGACAAGCCTAGTAGTTCTGTTTCTGAAAACGAGGATCTCGAAGACTTTTATCTAGAGAGCCCTGTTTTTGGAAACTTTAATTTTAAAAACTTGACATCGTGTGGAGAAGTCACTCCTAGCCCTTTGATAGTGCCAAAAATGCAACCTTAAAGATTTGTTGAATACCACTAGGACTTCTCGTCCATCATGTATCAAGTTAGCTGCAACTCAAGCAAACTATGAGTTAAAACCTGGACCATACAGATGTTCCCAATACTTTTAGGAAAAGAGAATGAAAACCCCTACTTTCACATTAGGAAATTTGAGGAAATCTATAGTACCCTAAGAATTCGCAACCTTACTGATGAATCTTTGAGACTTAGGTTATTTCCTTTTTACCTGATAGACAAGGCCAAATCTTGGTTATATAGTTTGCCATCTGAGTTCATAAAAACATATAAACAACTTACCGTTGCCTTTTTCTCGAAATTTTTCCCTAGGCACAAAACATCATCTACTAGGCAAGAGATTTCCATATTTGTGCAACGAGAAGGAGAATCTTTGTATAGGTATTTGGAGAAGTTCAATGATTTAATAACACAATGTCTTCATCATGGCCTAGAAAAGATAAGGCTAGTTCAAATCCTCTATGAAGGGCTGGATTATCCAACGACAACCATGGTCGAGTATTTATGTACATGTGGGTTTGAAAATAAAACTGTTGATGAAGCGATGACATTTTTGAATGAAATTGACGAAAAAAACCAGCAATGGGAATATAGTAGGGAACCCCTGAAAAAACTTATATTGAATAGAGATAATGTCAATAGGGTAGATGGAACTTTTGAATCAGATGCCAAATTTACAGCAATAACAAGAAGGTTAGAAGCCTTAGAGTTGAATCAATCTAGTTATGGATTAGAGCCTAACAGGTCAGCTTGGGAGGGACAAACTGGTGAAGAACAAGCCCATGTTCGTTACAATAACTCTAGGTTCGATAACTGTCAAAAGTATGACCCATTTTCAGAGACATATAATCCTGGTTGGAGGAACCATCCAAATATTTCTTGGTTTAAGGGTCAAAATCATGGTCAGACTAGTAATCCCCAAGTTCCAACGGGGTTTAGCTATCCAAAAAATCCATTATAGACAACTTACTCTCAAAATCCTTCAGAGAGGAAAATGACTAGCTTAGAGGAATCTCTTACTATGTTAGCACAGAACCAACTTAGATTTCAACATGCAACCTATAAAAAAATTTAGTCTAATACCCAGACTCTTGCTAACTTAGAACTACAAGTATGTCAGATAGCTAAGACACTAAGTGAGAGAGAGTGTGGAAAATTCCCTAGTCAACCAAAACCTAATCCTAGAGGATTTTATGAAATAACTAGTGAGAAATCATTAGACCATGTGAATTTGATAACAACCCTTAGGAACGGTAAAACGATAGACAATAAGGTAACCATGTCTAATAGTGAACATGATGTAGTTCAGCCTTCTGAACCAGTAGCTGAAGAGACTGATAAAGTATCTAAAAGTTCCAGTGTCATTCCTGCTATGTACGATTTTGTAGAGCCCCATTCCCACAACTACTCCTTCCAACAAAAAAGGAATCGATTTTCAATGAAATAATGGAAATGTTTAAGGAGGTCAACATCAACATTATATTATTAGAGGCAATTAGGCAAGTTCCTGTATATGCCAAGCTCCTTAAAGATCTTTCTACACAAAAGCGTAAGCTTAATGTACATATGAAAGCCTTTATAGCTGGTCAAGTAAGTTCAATCCTTCTGAACCAAACACCCCCTAAGTATAAAGATCCTGGATGCCCCACCATATCTTGGGTAATCGGTGATCACTTGGTTGATAATGAATTGCTTGACTTAGGAGCTACTGTTAACTTACTCCCGTATCATGTGTACAACCAACTAGGTCTTGGTAAGTTGAAACCGACCAAAATGATACCGCAATTAGCAGATAGGTCTGTCAAAGTTCTTCTTGGTGTCATAGAGGATGTTCTGATTGAGGTTGATAGGTTCATTTATCCAATGGATTTTGTTGTTTTATATACCCAGCCTGTTCAGGACCAAAATGCTCAAATACCGGTGGTTTTAGGTCTCCCATTTTCAGCCACATTTAATGATGGTATCAACTGTGGAACCGGACGTATGAATATATCGTTTGTTAATATGACCACTGAACTAAATGTCTTTAATGTTAGTAGACAACCTTCTGATATTGATGAGATAGAAGAAATAAATACGATTAACACTTTAGGTCATGATCATTGGCACGATATTGGTGATTCCCTAGATAAATTTGATGATAGCATTCTCTTAAATCATATGTGTGACCCATCTCTAGAAGAAGCTCTCGAGTATTTTTCAGACTCTAATGACCCTGAAATTCAAGCAATAGTTTTAAGTCTATCTGAGAGTGGTGATTACCCTTAGTTTCGGGGTAGTGATAATTCTTGTGATCGCCAGGTATCCCCATTTGAAGTCCCTAACTTGGGACTTGATTTTTGTGCAACTAAGGCAATACTGGAGTCTGAAGAGACTCCACAACTCGATCCTCCTGATACTTTCCATGAGGAAATCTTGCTATTAGAGACTCGTCGTTCGACTGAAACTTTTTATCTAGACACTCATATGGAACCTAAATTGACAGCCCCGATAAATCTAGTTGTCTTGAAGGAAACCTTACATAAGTTTGTGCTTCTTATTTTCATTTGTATGATCCACTACAATTTTCTTATATTTGTGTCAGCTTTATTTGGTTATAAAGACCCGCAACTTTTTCGTTTATTGGTATATGATTTTGAAAAGTAACTAGTCATTTTAAGGTATTTAATGTCTGGATGAAGACTTTAAACTTAGCTCTTACTGGGAGGTAACCCACGCTCATGCAACTCGGTAATATCTTTCCTTAACTCTTTTCCTTCGATTGGTAATAGTTCTCCTTGTTCATGTTTTTAATCACTTATCTTTAGAACATTGAGGACAGTGTTAGATTTAAGTTTGGGGGTAAGGGACAAACTTTAAGTTGAAGTATCAAACTCCAAATTCTAGAAACTTGTGAATTATTCAGGATGACATTAACCATTCTAGGTAGATGGAAACTTAGCTATTTTTCTAAAGGAATTGGTGTGCGCATCTAAATTTTCTAATCATAAAAGGATGCTAGCTCACGTGTTAGAAATAACATGATAGTTGTCACCATATCTCGGAGTCTAGCTCGACCATATCACCTTTTGTTTTTATTTTTGCAATTTCTTGTGTTTCTCTAAGTGATTTTGTGGGGCACTAGTTTCGCCTTGTTATTCCCACCAAAATGAAGTAGAGTGTTTGAGATCAAGCCCAATTATTGTATTTTATTAAACCATTATTCAGACCCAAAAAAAGAAGTAAATAATTGTTATATTTTCAATAAATCGACCCTGGAGCCCTTGTATATACCAGCTGAGTCGATATTAGTATAAGGGTTAAGACCAGTGGGAGTGTATCTCAAACCATTAGGATTCATCCTGGCACTGACCTTCAGACAGATATGGGAAACACCGTTCACCTTAGTCAACATGTGCAAACTTCACATTTTATCCATATCCATCTTCTAAATCTATTATTTTGATTGAACTTTGATATATTCTGAGTATCTTGGTTGAACGACTATCTAAGTAGAGTTTTGAATTCTTGTACGAATTTTAGTATGCTAAGTAAAACTCGTTTACAACAATTGGACTCATTTAGGGTAATGATTCCCATAGCCAAAGAACTTAGTATCCAACTAAATAGCATGTTTAATGTCTACCCTCAATCGTTCACAAGTAATTAAAAAATTTGGAGTAAAGGTTTTGTGGGTATTCCTCTTGTAAACCCTCACGAGACAACACTCGTCTTCTAGGATCACTTAGGAGTTTAACGGCTAGCTGCACGTGCTAAGTGTAGTCGTGATTCCTACGAAAGTGAGTTAGCTTTCTTTTTTCTAAATTAGATTTGCTCGAGGACTAGCAAATTTTAAGTTTGAGGGTATTTGATAGACACATTTTTGTGTCTAATTTGTCCAAAATTATCTATATTGTTAATGCTCATTTGGTACTTATTTTGGTATTTATGTGTTTGTAGGTGTTTTTGAGAAATAAACATTTGCGGAAAAATCGGCTCAAAAATTGATAAAGGCACCCATAAAATTACTAAAGGCAACTAGGAAGTTGATAAAGGCACCCCACTCTTGGTTCAGGGCACCCATTCTCTTTGATTCGCGGGAAATTTTTGACGCGTAAAGATTTATTCTGATAGAGTTGGGAAGCCGAGTTTTATGGAATTAAAGTTTGTTTCGAGATATATACGTGGAGAAACAATTAAAACTAGATGAAACACGTCAGAAAGAGTCTTTCCTGCCGGAAAACAAGCTGAAAACTCATTGTGCTGACCGAAAAAGAAAATTATTCTATGATTTGGATTTGTACGATATGGAGTTGGTTTTGATTTGATTTTTGGGTCCTTATCGGAATAAGGATTAATTCTTAGGGTTTACTAGACCTATAAATAACGAAAAAAGGAAGAAATATCAAGTTGGGGAGGTCAGGAAAAATTCAGGGAGAAAACTCACCTTCTCGTGGGGAAGAAAAAGAAACCAAAAAACACCACGTGAAAACAGTCGCACTTACCTTTTCTTATTATTTTGCTGCGTCTAAGGACGATTCTTTATAACTCTTTCTTTTCTTTTCTTTTAGCGACAGGGAAAACACTATCTGTAACAATTATAAACCTCTCAAATTCCCTGTTTCAATTATTTTTGATTCTTTTCTTCTTTTCAAGCACTTTTGAGCCATGTTTCAATCTTTTGAGAGTGTTCTGAGCATGATGAGCTAAGCTCAATCACTGGGATAATGGAGGGAGCCATATTTCATGAATGAATGATGACTTTTTTGATTATTTATGACTTTTGCACTAATATTAAATTGATTTATGATTTTTTCTAATTAGTTGTGATTTTTTTTTTATGGTGTATGATGGGACGTAAGAGCTTTTGATGCGCCATGCTTACGATTTACAGTTAATGTTTTAGAAATCTACTTTTGGCAAAGAAACAGAGTCAATATTGTTACAATCTTTTACAAACCTTCTAGTTTAAATCATAATTAGGTCTAAAACGAATCTTCACAAGTCTCAGCGAACGAACACATTTTTACCACTTTTCTAAAACGATCACCTCCTCAAACTTATCACCTGATACTACAGAAATTGAGTTGGTAGAAGGATCATCTCCAAGAGAATTAAGTATTATAGAAAAACAGAATATGATGCATCAATTGGTCTTTAAGAAAAGAGAACAGAAACTTAGAGAGCCCTTTGTAAAGAAACCAACAACTTGTTCCATACTAGGAACAAATTGACATTAAAGAAAACAAAAATCCACCATATCACTGAAATCAACTTCAATATTTTTTAGTACGACATAATAAATGGGATCAACAACTAGATAACCAGCACCCATATTGTCACAGAAAATCTTACAAGGAAAAGTCAATTTAGCACCTAACTCCTCGACCAAATAGGAGATCCAACAATCTCGGAAGCAATGAAAGCTAGACTGTTGTACCCAACTTCAGTGGGGAAACCAGAGACAACAGACAGTTTCTTGGAAGACCAAGAAACCAAATTTTCTTCAATAAAAACACAATACCCAGCATTAGACCTTCTTGTTAAGGCATCCGGACCAATCACTATCAAAGTATGCCAAAATTTCAGGGCGATTTCAACTACCAAGAGAAATACCAAATCCTAGAGACCCCTTTACATACCTCAAAATTATTGTAGATATCTACAAATGCATATCAGTTGGACAATGCATGAACTATGATGCATAATTCACATCAAAACTAATATTAGGCTTGGTGAGTTTCAGGTATTGTAAGCCACCAATTAGTCTTCTATAAGACGCATCATCTGGCAAGATGGGATCATCAAAAGTAAAAAATTGTTTACCTTGTGCAACATGAGTTCTAAATGGCCTACAGTCAAGCATATCAAGCTTAGTCAATAAATCCAAATAATACTTGTTTTGTGTCAGAAAAAAAAAATTAGAATAAGCATCATGGTTGGCTTTATTCCCTAAGAAGTAGTGTAAATGTCTTAAATACTTTATAGTAAATTCAGACTTCAAGGCAACTACAATGTCATTGAGAATAAAATCTGAAGAACCAACCAGAATTATGTCATCCACATAAACCAGAAGAAACATTTGGCAAGAAGGTTGAGTAAATTTTTTTTTTTTATCACAAACTGACTAGCGGAAGAGAAAAAATACAAACAAAAAATCTCTCAAACTAAGCTCTAGGGACATGCTTAAGACCATATAAGGACCTCTTCAAGTGATATACATAATCTGGTTGTTCAACTGATATAAAATAAGGAGGTTTTTCCATGTATGCATCCTCTAACAAATAACCATAAAATAATGCGTTTGATACATCAAGTTTCCTTATAGACCAATTTTTTTTCAGAGCCAAGATGAGCACACATCTAATTGTTGTAGCTTTACCAACATGACTGAATATTTCCTCCAAATCAATGGCATCCTTTTTATGAAAACCTTTAACTACTAATATGGTTTTATGTCTATCCAAAGTACATTTGACTTTACCTTGGTCTTAAATACCCATTTACAGCCCAAAACATGTATAAATGGGTCATAAGGAACCTCTTCCCAAGTATTGTTAGAATAAAATTCATCATACCCATTTTGTATTGCTTTAACCCATACAAAAATCTTAGAAACTTATTTGAAATATGTTGGCTCAGTCGTAACATTAACAAGAGCAGTAAAATTGTAGAAACTGGATGTCTAGTATGACAATTTTCAATAAAGTCAGAAAGTAAAGGTTAAGAACATGATACCAGATATGGATCTTGTTTGAATATAAATAAAATTAGGTAATAAAGCAATAGGAACTGCGATGCTACAACCAAATATATCCCCAACATGAAGATAAATAACAAGTGTAGTGTCACTAGTTGGTGTAGGAAGTAAGTTTGCATCACAAGTTATAGCATTAGTTGTTGAAGAAATTGGTACATAGGAGAGTCACCAAAGCTAGAAGAACGCAAAGTGACAGCAAAATAAAACTTTGACTCATTCAAAACCACATGATTACTAGTATAAATCTTTTGAGAGACTAGGTTATAGGACATGTACCTTTTTTGATGCATATCATATCAAAAAAATACACAAGGAGTGGACTTAGACTAAACTTTTCTTTTCTATAAGGTGTGATATTAGTAAAAAAGAAAGAAAAACAAAGACCTTTAAAAGTGAATAAACTGGTTTGCTATTGAATAACACTTCATAAGGAGTCTTGTAAGCAAGAACTTTGGTAGGTGCCCTGTTAATCAGATACAATGCAGCTAAGAAGGATTCAAAGCAAAACCTCTTTGGTAAATAAACATTAAAGGCTAGACTATTTCCTAATTCTGTCACATGTCTATGCTTTCTTTCTGCATCACCATTCTGCTGATGTAAATGAGGACATGAAGTTCTAACTAAATTTTCAGAAGTGTCAAGAAATTCTCTCGACCTTTCATGTTGAAATGATTTAATCTTAACAACAAGAAAAGTTTCCATTAAATTTTTGAACAATGTGAAACATTTTAAACTATCTAATTTGTGCTTCACTGGCTAAATCCATCTCAACTTGCTAAAATCATCAAAAAAACAGAATATAATGCCTATAATCGAGATTTGAAGGTACTAGAGAAGCACCCAAATATCACAGTGATCAAGGCTAAATGAGTACTGGATACATAATTTGAAGAGTAAAATCGTACACATTTGTTTTTTCCTAGTCGACTAAAAACACAAAAAAACTCAAAAGAAGTACTAGAAAGTTGAATATCTACAGCAATATGAAGCTTCAAAACAACAATCTTAGCTGGATGTCACAATATGCTATGCCAAATAGTTAAAAGATGCAAAAGTAGAAGTAAGAGCAGCATCCATCTGAGAAGTTAGTTGACTAGGGAGAATATGATACAAACCATGTTACATCTTCCCTCTAGCCAGGATTTGCTTGGTCTTCAAAGACTTAATTTCATATTCCTAAATAAAGAATTCAAAAAAAAAACATTTATTATCATGAGTGAAGTTAGCTATCATGAGTGTACTAGTTTACCTCTCGTTAGAATCATTCATCACCAAGCGTAGGATAACAGGTACGCTTAGCTATCCCCAAAACTCCTTGTATCACCAGATAACATGTAAGCTTAGTTACCGAATTTTATCCGTCTGATCCGCCAAGAAGCACGCTCAAGGTGTAACCCAGTCAAACTCTTTAGGATTTGTGAATTTAGGTTGATCCCAGTGGTTAAACTCAGTACGCTCGGTTCACTTACTATTATAGTCTTCACAAACGATTGCTCCACATAATTCCTCTGCAAGGTCTCACGTTTTCTACTTATGTATGAGATGCTCGACAATTACGGATTGCTCAACTCTCTACTAGCATTAAAATGATCAAAAAAATTAATCTATCATGCACTCCAAACATTCTAGAAATCAATCATAAACCTTAAATATAATGAAGACAAATGACCAGATGATTAAAAATCCAAATAAATTTGTAAAACTGAATAAGCTTTATGTCTAAAACATTGAATTCATCTGTAATAAAAAAGATTAACAACTCATTTTACAAAAAAAAAGAAACTTAAGAAGAAGAAGAAAAACGGTTCCCCCCTAAAGGGGTAAACCCTAGGCTTGTGAATTGTAGTATGATAATTATATGATAGGATGTCTTGTTTAAGCCTTAGGTATCTTCTTTCATAGCCTCTGATACTTGTCTCTCAAGTATCCCCTCTTTCTAGGGTTTTGAAAACCATTGGGAGCAAGTTTCTTCAATTAAGAAGTCCCAAAGAAATACCAAATTTTTTCCAAAAAATAGCTCTTCACATCCAAATAGATTTTGGGCCGCAAATCCATAAAAAGAAATCCCAAATCTACCGAGAAGCCCTGCTGACACACATGTGTGAATAAAACGCTCGCATAAAAGACTAATCTTGGGCGTTGTTTATTGGACTGGAGTTTTGCGACTGTCGAACCAGTCGCAAAACCCTTTTAATTAACTTTCTTTTCCTTTTCTTACACAGCGTTTACATTTTTCTTCTGGACACCTTTTAATTTTTCCACTCCCAACTTTCTAGTTTTGTTTATAACTTCTTCATACGAGGTCGGAATGACCTTGTTCTTTCACCGTTAGCTTCAGATCTTCGTTCTTTACAAGATTATGATAAACTTATAGATTGGAACGATTTACAATTGGTATTTAATCCTACTTCAATTGTAGTACTTTACTTCCTTGCTCATTCTAGCACCTTGTAGCTCATTTTTTGGTGATTCACATAAAAAAGATATAAAATAGAAAACAAACACAATATAAGGTTATATGTAAGAATTGTAACAAATAAAAACATGGATTTGATGCTAAAAATATGTAATTTATGCATATTTAAGTACTATACAATGCGTACCCAGATAATTATTGAATTTACTTTTGTTTACTTTAAGAAGTGAGTTCAGATACATAAAAAAACACTTTGTAAAAAAATCATGGTTATAGACTGCATAGCATGGTCTTGGTTCTATGGTATATATTCCAACATCTCTAAAACCATCTTACCTTTGAAAGATGTCGTTATATTTAACTACAAAATCTACTTTGATTGCTCAAAAATATTTATCCAAGTTACCCAAGTTGATTCAAAATCCCTAATCAAAATTTATCCAAAAAATAAAATAAAATAAAATTTGAGATACATACCACTTCAAGGCGTAATATTTTGGTTTGGAATAGAGACAAAAACTCAAATTTGCTGAAACACGGAGGATGACGAAGAAGGGTTTCAACGATTTCTTCAACAGTTTTATTAACCTTTTCTTTGTTGTAAGTAAGCTAGAAGAAGATAAGAGTGTCACAATAAAGTGAGAAACTTGAAGATTTTCCATCGATAACTGCTTGGTAATATGAAGAAGAAGATATGCTTGATATTACTCAATTAAATTCCGTACAAACAAAAAAAAACTAATAAACTTCAGTACATAATCGTTTCACTGCATCAATCCGATTACTACAACCCTAAAAAGCTGCACATCTTTCTGATTCTACATTGAAACCATGTAGAAAAACCTAAAAAAATCAAGATTCCTTAATAAATACAATTAAATTCAAGAAATAACATCAGAAAAGAAGTGAGAATAGAATCAAAGAAAAAAGAAAAAAAACGCAGACAAAATAATATATTAAGGTTTGTTCGTAAATAATGTTAGCATTATGAAACATAGACATATCAAGAAATATAGGGAATCAGACGCTCGGAAATATCTTTCACGGATTGGTCAATCTGTATCGTAGGATGACAATTTCAAGGTTTGGATTTGTCAGGCTACACAAACACCTTTTTTCTTCAAGAAACAACATCAGAGAAGAAGTAAGAATATAATCGAAAAGGAAAGAAAAAACAGAGACAAATAATATATTAAGGTTTGTTTGTAATTAATATTCACATTAGGAAACATAGTCATATCTGGAAATATAGAGGATCAAACACTCGAAAGTATCTTTCACGGATTGGTCAACCTCTATTGTAGGATGACAATTTTAATGGTCGGATTTGTCAAGTTAAACAGACACCCTTTTTCCTTACACCATAGATAATATACTCCCTCGATTCCACTTTAGATGAGAGTTTTGGAGTTTTCTCATGTTTTACAGTTAGGGTTGTACATGATAACAGTTATCCGCTGGCGGATCAAACCGAATCGATTAGGATGGAACCGAACCGAGCCATTTACTAGTGGTTTGATTTTGGTTTAGAGATTTAAAAACCGAGGGTTTCAGTTTTGGTTTAACCTAAAACCGAACCAAAATACCAATAATAAAACCGAATATTTTAGGCTGTTGATATATATTTTAGGATCCTACATAAATTTAATCTACACTATCCAAAAACCCACATATAAACATCACACCTAAAAACTAATTCATTCTCAATTCTTCTTCTACACTTACTACACCACTTTCCGACCTTCCTCTAGGGCGGCTCCTGCATCAGTAGCAGCAAACATCACCCAGTTTAGTCTTGCTTGTTGACGTATAAGATTTATTTTGAGAGGTGTATACTGATTTCCAACTATTATTTGGTGTTTTAGCTTCCGTGTATTTGGATTGAAATTGGCAAAATGCATCTTCACGTATAAATGATTGAATGAACTATTATTTGTTATCAATATGTGCTTCTTGTGGTCACTGACTGACCACCTAATTAATTTTTTGAAATTCTCTCTTCAACCTCATGTGCTTTCATGTTTCCGTCCCTTTTTTTATGATAGGTTATCCAGAACCAGTTGGAGAAAACCAAAACCGGACGATTCAGTTTAAAATTAAAATCGGTTTTTAATGGTTTGGATATAATAATGAAAACCAGTAACCGAGTAGGACGGTTTCGGTTTTGGTTTTGCTGAATACCGAACCAAACCGTACCATGTACGGTCTTATTTACAGTAGATATGGGTTTTCATATTTTCCTCAAATTTTTCCTGATATAACCCTGCTTTGAAAGCACATATAAATATAGGAAATGCATATGCTTACTTTTCTAAATGACTTTCTTAAATACTATATTATATAGTTCTAAACATTTTTAATCTCTGCAACTAAAAATTAAGGAATTTTAAATATTTTAGGGAAGTATTATTAAAGATAGATGAAATTTTTTTACTTCCTTTCATTTTCCTTAATCCGCTAAAAAAAAATGGAGTAATCTTGTCCAAAATAAAATAGAAACTATCAATTAGTCCTCATATAAAATATATTGTGTTAGTTTGGTCTAGTTGACTTGGTCCAATAGCTCTAAGGGCCCTTTTTTTAAATATATTATCAGTTTGGTCCAAAAATTACTATTTGGTCCTAAGGTGAACGTTACCCACGCTGAATGACGTCATCATTTTTTAAACTAGTGTCATAAATATTATTTTCTCTCTCTTCTAAAAGTAAAGAAAAAATCTTAAAAATTAAATATTTCTCATACCACAAATAAAAATTTAATAAATTTTATACATTCAGAAAGCTCTCGACGAGCTCTACAAAATGAGTACCACTTCACTATTTTTTGAAGTTTTAATTTTTATGTTATTATTTGGTTAAAAATAAACTATAAAATGAGCTATCATTACGAGTTCATTCTACAAAATGAACGGTTAGAATAGACTAACATTGTAATGAACTAACTTTGCAGGTTCATTTTACATAATGAATTACCATTACATGCAATGAACCACCATTACGAGTTCATTCTACAAAATGATCTGCTAGATGAACTCTCATCACGGGTTCATTCTACAAAATAAACTACCATTGTAACGAACTAAATTTGTGAGTTCATTTTGAATAATGAACTACCATTACGTGCTACAATAAACTACCATTATGAGTTCATTCTACAAAATGAACTGCTAGAATGAACTCCCTTTACGAGTTCATTCTACAATATGAATTGCTAGAATAAACTACCACTGTAATAACTAACTTTGCGAGTTCATTTTGCAGAATGAACTACCATTACATGCTAGAATGAACTCCCATTACGAATTTATTCTACAAAATGAATTGCTAGAATGAACTCACATTACGAGTTCATTCTACAAAATGAACTGCTATAATGAACTACTATTACGAGTTTATTATATAAAATGAACTACTAAAATGAATTATCATTATAATGAACTAACTTTGCAAGTTTATTTTACAGGATGAACTACCATTACGAGTTCATTATGCAAAATGAACTGTTAGAACTAGAATGAACTACCATACTATAAAATTGTGTTTATTTTTAGAAATAAACTACCATTATACCGAAAATTAAAGTTTTGAAACATAGTACAATGGGTAATCGTTGTACAGATCTTGTAGAGATCTTTCCGAATATATATAATTTATTAATTTTTAACTTATATTTTGAAAGATATTTAAATTTAAAGTCTTTTTGTTTATGTTAAGAAGAGAGAAAAATTAGTAGAAAAAACTAAAAAAGAAAATAGTGAAACTATGTATTACCTAAAATAAATAATAGAAAAAAATATTTTATATATTTTAATATCTTTTAATAAATAAGAACCAAAATAAACTCATGATTCTACGACCAAATAATGATGAGCGGACGACAGAATCATGTTGATACAGATGAGAAAAGTCGTTCACTGGGCCCGCCCTTAGTTGTACCTATGTCCTTTCCGTTTGTTAAAAATGTCGTCGCTATACGAACATAAAAACCATATCCCATGAACGAACCTTTATACATAATCATCAAATAAAAAGTCAAAAAGTCAATTAAAATAAAAAAACTCAAAACCTCATATTACTAACCGAAGAATCTTTATACATTGTGATCATCAGCAACAACAACCAATTTACCTCTGCATAATTCTCTTAATCAAAGATCAAGATGAGTTATCCTCATGGACATACTCATGAACAAGACCCTTACCCACCACCCGGTAAGGGTATGCAATTTTGAAATTCTTTCGTGTTTTTCTTTCTTTTTGGGATTTTCTTGGGGATTTTTTTGATTGAATTCCCGGTGAATTTGTGTAAATTAGGGTATGGTTCAGGTTATCCACCTCCAGGATATCCACAAGGACCACCACCACCTGGATATGGTTATCCACCACCACCTCCAAATCCTGGACATCAAGGATATCCACCAAATCCTGGTTATCAAGGTTACTTCAATAATGATGGGTATCCACCACCTCCACAACAACCACAATACCAAGGTTACCAATATCATCACTACCATCAAAGTGATGATGGATGTTCATCTTTTTTCAGAGGATGGTATGTCACTTGCACACTTGTTGAATTGTTTGTGATTTTCTTGATTCGGAATTATGTGATTTTCCTTAACAATTGTTTGTTCAGGTTTTAGTAAGGTTCATATCAATTAGGACGAAAGATCATATGCTAAATTTGTGTTTAAGCTATCTTGGAGTATAAGATCCGGTAATTTGGTAGTGGTAATAGGTTCCAAATTCTATAACATCTGTCATTGAATTAGCGTTTCAGTTTTTGGATGTTCAACATTTTTAGATTGTGCTGCATGTGCAATTTGTATCAGTTGTGTAGTGGTGACATTTAACTCTGGCTCATTTTTTGGTCACTCGCTTGTTCATCATACTGAATCTGTTCATTATACTGAATCTAGTTCTTATGCCTTATCTTGGTTGAACAGTTATAGAAGCATGCAAACTGTTAATGTCTTGTTCTTTAGTAGGTTTTATTATTATCTTGATCAGAAGGCTTGTGTTTTTTCTCTTTAATTGTTATGAATATCTTGGTCAGGGTGGTGATAAAGTTGATTTTAGGTAATTTAAGAAGCTAAGAGTGCTATGTTTGGGATTATAACTGTTGTAAGTTATCCATTGAACTAGTTCTTTTGGGTTTTAGTCAAAGGGTTCACTATCCCTGTTGAAGTTCAGGAGACTTCAGTTAACATGAACAATGTATTGGAATGTAATGTGCTGGGAACTGGAGAATTTCTAGGCTTAAGATTTGTCACCTAAAATTCTGTAAGAGAATGATCTCAGACTAGTTCTTAACTGCATCAGCTCGTATCTTTAACTACTAGCTTCATTACTAATAATTCCTTTGATACCTTTTACAGCTTGGCTGCACTTTGTTGCTGTTGTTTGTTGGATGAGTGCTGTTTCTAGGTCGGTTGTCTGGCTATATTTACGTATGTACACATCTGATCTCATCCGATTTGTCCGACCTAGTAAAACAGTGTGTAAATACTAGAATTAGGGGTTTTTCTTTCAGTCCAATGTCCATTTAAATGGTTTGATATATCCTAATAAGTTCTTATATTTACCAGGAAAGAAGAGTGACCAACCAGTTCAAACATTCTTATAGCTATGTATGAGTAGACATTGCCTATTAAGTGGTTTACTAGTGGTTATAGGTTATGTGTTCTAAGTTCTAAAAATCTGTCGTTGGATTAGTGTTTCAGTTTGGATGTTCCATACTTACAGTTACGCAGTGCATACAATTTGTATCAACTGTGTATATTCAAACGAACAAGGGTGACATGTATATATTGAGGATGTAGAGACGTGTAATAGTATGCAGACCGTTAATGACTTGTTCTTGAATAGGTTTTGTCATCCTCTTCAACAAACAATTGTTAATTTCCCACTTAATATGTCACCGATATCTTGCTGGGTTGCTGATAGTATATTTGCAAGCAATTTAAGACTCATTGTTGTAATAGGTCTGTTCTTCTTTTTGTTGTCACTATGAGTCTGGGATTGTAGTCTTTGTAAATGTTTATTACTTCTTAAATTCTTTAAGTATTAGTCAAAATGGCTCACTGTCTCTCTTGAAATACAGGACTTCAATTCAGTACAATTGTGTTTAGGAATGTAGTCTGGCAGAGACTGGAGAATGTTCCAGATTTAAGATTCATAGGCTTAAATTCCATCTGAAATTTATGTCAGGAAACCTTGTAGCTAAGTCTTATCTTAAACTGTTAAACTTCCTTACTGAAAATTTATTTGACACCGCAGTTTGGCTGCACTTTGTTGCTGTTGTGTGTTGGAGGAGTGCTGCTGCTGTTTCTAGGTTGCTTGTCTGGCTGGCTATGTTTATGCTGTACGCGCCTAATCTGATCTTTTCGTTGTAGACGTAGTAAATGGTAATAGCATAGGAATGCTGTATCTGCTGGATGTTTATTTATTTTTATGTATTTAAACTCTTTTGAGACCCTAAATAGTAAATCATGTCTAATTGAACCATTGTGGATAGTTCTGTGCAATCTTTCTATTGGTTATGTGAACAACAGAATTGTTATGAACCGTTATATATAGAGGATCTATAATTGTTATGTGATGGTTTCAGTTTCTTCTAGGTTATGTTTGTCTTCTCCGTTAACGTACATGCTCGGTCTATCTATCCAAGCCCTGCAGAGTGAGCCTATGATTTTAATACAGGACTTTTAGTTACTGTGACTTTAATGGGATTTCCAGACGAGTAACTTGTCACAACATCATAAACTCAATTGCCAAATAATGTAGTACTGAATCAAGTGCTGAACTTTGGCAAAAAAATTCTGCCAATCCACATTTGATATTAAACATATCAATCTTTGGCACCAAACACCACCTATGAAAGACCTAAAAGATCTTCTTGGGGGATTGTACCTCTGATACCGGGATATCTAGAGCAAATCATTCTTAATCTAATTCATAGCCTTGAATTCTTTTCTAGTTTTCTATACCCAATTTCAATCAAATATGGAATCCCATGAACATGGTCTTTTTGACAGACTACTCGCACACATTCACCAGTAGGACTAGCCACGCTTTCATAATCAATTTAAATAACTGCAAGACCAATTCCTTGAAAGCCAGACTAAACTCTTGCCGCCCAAGCATTTTCTAAAGTCAAATTCATTTTTTTCAATGCTTAATTCATTAATAATGAACCAAAGATCCTTGCACTCCAAGGAAATCTTCATGTTTAAAAACAGATGACATACAGAGATTTCTCAAACACAGTCAAGTTTTTATGGTATCAATCTCATACCATCACCTAAGGACGAAGTTCCAAGACTAACACAAAAATGTCTTCTGCAGTTGTTCAACTGCTTGGTCCTCCAGAAATCTACAAACCCATCACTCCACGAACACAGAATCATGCAGTTGATTCTTCTTTTATGGATCTTATGGTAGCCAATTTCAATTTAACGGATATTCCCAGTCCACCACAAATTAGGTGGACTGAGAATGGATCAGCTACTTATGGTTCCACAGGAAATCCATTACTTGATTTCTTCTTCCATATTGTTCCTGATACATCATGTGAAAATCTAACTCATAGGTTAGAACTTGCGTGAAAGCACGACTCATTAACAACATTGAAACTCATAGGCAACTTGAGAGGAGTTAGAGGAACTGGAAAGTTAGATAGGGAAGGTTTCTATGGAGCTGCATTATGGCTTGACAAAAACCCTCCCAAAACCCTTGCTTGTAATTTAAAATAATTTGCTGAATTTGGGTACTTCAAAGACTTGCCTGAAATTCTGTATAGACTTCACGAAGGTCTTGAAGTTCGAAAACTTGTCAAGGAAGAGAGAATTAGGAGAAAGAAATCGAGAAGCAAAAGAGTCTGGAAAGAAAATAGCAAAGGAAGGCGCTTTTATATTGATTACAAAATTGAAGTGGCGCCCAAAGCTAGATTCAAGAAATCTACTGTGGCGCCTCAGGCACAGAGGATTCTGGCAGAGAAGAAATGAGTTGTATTGGAGAAGGAAAATGCGAAAATCTTGAGACAGGTGAAGAAGATTTCGATACTGAGAAGAGGTCTGGAAAGATACGGACGCGATCCTGATTACAGATTCCTACACGACCGAATCTCTGAACTCTTCGCGAAGTGTTTAATTTCTGATCTGCAATTCATGAAATCTGGCGGTAAGATCAGTTTCGCCTTGAAATGGTGTCCATCACTGGACTCTTCTTTCGATAAGTCAACTCTATTATGTGAGAGCATTGCCAGAAGAGTTTACCCACGCAATTCATATTCAAAATAGGAAGGAGTCGAAGGAGCTCATTATGCATACAGAATTCACGATCGTCTAAGGAAAGAGTTCCTCGTCCCGCTCCGAAAAGCTTTAGAATTGCCAGAAGTGTACATTGGTTTGAACAAGTGGGAATCACTGCCATACAACAGAGTAGCCTCTGTTGCCATGAAAAACTACAAGAAAATTTTCATGAAACACGACGAAGAACGATTCAAGAAGTATCTAGAGAGTGTAAAGAGAGGAGATGCAAAGATTGCAGCTGGAGCATTACTTCCTCATGAGATTATAGAGTTTATAACAGAGGGAACAGATTGTGGTGTTGCAGAACTTCAATGGCAGAGAATGGTGAATGATTTATCGAAAAAGGAAAACTAAAAGTCTTGCAATTGGTGATGTATCAGGTAGTATGGTTGGAACTCCAATGGAGGTATGCGTAGCCCCTGGTCTGTTAATCTCAGATATGAGTGAAGATCCCTGGAAAGGCAAGGTAATCACATTCAGTAAAAATCCTCGACTTCACAAAATCGAACTCATGCTTCATAGAAATATTTGTTGGGTGCAATAATCAAAAATGAAGAAAATCAAATAAACAAAGGTTGTTGATACTTAGCTCTTAACGGAGTGATTCGTCAAAACGGGTGAGCTCCTCGTATCTCCGCAACATCGAGATGGTATGTAACAAAACTTTAGAAAAACTGAGTGAGTCACGTGTTCAACACGCTGTCCATAAGACATTAGCGCCCGGCTAAACTCAAGAGTGATGCTGTAGCCTCCACAGGACGGATGCCTCCAGGATAAAACACCCTACTACACCTACTACTAGCACTCGTAGTAGATGCTCAACTTGAGCTTGGCAACTCAGAAAAACACTTCAAGGAAAAGCTCAAAAAACTTAAGAAAGATAATAATAAATTATTATTCTATCGGTCTCTCCAAACATATGGAGAAACCTTTTTTCTTTCGATGTCAAAATAGGTTGAGAAAAGTTTATTTATATAATCTCTTAATACAACTTAAAAAGTGAAAACTCCCCGATGTGGGACTAAAGTGTTTCATTCACAAAAAAAAGCAAAGAAAAAAATCAAAACATGTAAAGTGACCAATAGGTCAGGAGCTCGAACCCAAATAACACAATATTTTATATTTTAATAAAAGATTTAAAACTTATTTGTTTGGCCATTGTTTTCCAACAATCCCCCACATGAATGAAAACCTCAGTAAAACATGAAAAACACAAATAGATCTTGGTAAACCAACACCCTAAATACCATGACTCGACTTAACTGGACAGACAGATGGACCGTGCGTCTGTTGAAGTCATACTATCCATTCCAATGTCCTCTTCTTCACACAAAAGTGTGCTGACCCCAGGGTCATACTATTAATTGCATAAATCATAATAGTATAGAGAGCTTTCATCTTTAGTTTCTCATAGTGGGACTAAAGGTTTTGTTCACCAAAGTGAAAATGAACCAGTGATCCCTTATAGACACTTAGGTCCTAAGTACCAGAAATACCAAGACCATAGAAAACAACATAAAAATCATTTTCTCAAAATGAATTAAATCTGGATGAAAAACTGAAAATCACATAGAAAGCATGAAATACCATATAGGCAAAGGTGTCCATGAGGTCTTGAACCTTTGCTTAGTGAGAGATTACCGGAACTACTTGCTAGAGACATTGAAAGCGATGTATTGAACTGCTAGCGTTTGGTGTAATTCGCGATAACCACCACGCATGATATCTCCAAGGTTGCTGCCAAGCTCGTGCAGTTGTGCTTCTTTTGGCCCTGAGTAAATATCCCGTTTCTCAGAATGCTCTAGAGAAACAACTTTATTCTCATAGGAAGCGTCCCACTTCCAAATTCAGATACATGAGTTCTATCAAGAGTGTTTACTGCTACATCCCACTTTTCAATCTTAAATTGAAACTATAGAACTCACTAAGACTTATTAAAAGTCATCCTTCACATGCAGTCACACTATCACGTCTACACCATAGGGAAGGGACAGAGAATAAAATTCTCGGATAGTGTTTCCTTTAACCCACCACAAATTAGTTGTCTCATTCAAAACCTTGATCTTAGGATCTCCAGTCAACAAGGTTGAGTATCCTTCATGACAAGTTTGTTTAATGAGCTTAAGCCCCATCCCTCTTGATGCAATAACAAACTATCTCTCTAGATTATCTTTTCGTCAAATGATCCACTAATTTTTCTCTTGACTTTACTAAGTCTATAAAAATCACTTCATTAGAGAGTATTTGTCTTACCAAATTAGCCTTCTCCGAGTTTGTCTAAACTTTGTCAATCGCTCATTTACTTTAGAATTACATAGTCAATTGAGTTTCAACAATGGTGGCCACAGGCTTCGGTCACAGAGGAATGCCTTAAAAAAAGGATTTATCCATTCAACTTCCTCTCATGCTTTAAATTAAGCGAGCAAACTCTAATTTCATCTCAGTCGAGTTCCTCATGTTTGTTGGAATATTTCCAACTACTGATACAACTTAAAAGGGCGCACACATAGGCTAAGACTTTCCAAAGCCTAAAATCACAACATCTCTTAAGGTCAGTCCAATATGTATCATGCACGTACACAATTTTAAATGTACCTCAAGTACCGCTAATTTCTGATCAGATCATCCCACTAATTCTTCTGGGGTCACAAATGCATTTGTACACCGAATGCACTACACATTTATAACACACATTAAACGTATCGAGTTTGACAAAGACCATTTCCGTCAGAATTTCTTCTGGTTCCAATGATCCTTTGGATCATGCTTGTCTACAACAACTTAGTATTTTAATCAAATCATAAAAGTCACATGTTTTCTAGGTGGTTGTAAAGCATATAAAGGCATATACAAGATACATGTACTAAATACTCGTATGGTCATTACATTTTCCTCAAAAGGTTGGTGCCATATATATCACATATTTGAAATTAAATATGTACCTCAAGCATCCCAATTCTCTTGTCCTTTGGTCAGAGCATCCCTGTGATTCTCCAGGATTAAAATGGAAATATGCACACATATTTTACAACACACATTAAACACTTTTGACAGAAACTATATAATCAAAATTTGATTTTGATTCCTTCTGATCATTTAGACCACGTTAACAACATATTTGTTTCCTGTCAAACTTTAAACAACATAAATTTGTTAATGGTTGTAAAACACATAATAAAGGCATGCTAAACATATGCACCTTCAATAGATGTAGTGTAAATACACTTATCAAAATTCATTAGTGTCACGTCACTAGAAATCATCATCATCACATATAATATTGTTAGGTCAATGACTTATTGCTTGGTTCAAGTCAAGTATATGTAGGTGTAGTCAGTTTGTATCTTTACCCCCCTAGCATTAACTAAACCCTTAAAGGTTTGTCCACCTTTGACTAACTATTTAAGTATACTGCCTCAACATCCATCTAATGTAGCATAATGAAAATAATGACAAACAATGCATGGCGTATTAATTTTAGTGTCACGTGAGTATGTGCCAAGTGATCATTACTTTATTCTATAACAACAATTTCACAAAGTCAAGCATTTGTCTAACCTATTCTATCTCGTGTGAGAACCCGACCTTATGAGACTGTTGTCGAGAACTCAACATCCTCAACAACAAAATTTATTTTATTCAATGTTGTTAACTTCAGAACTTATAAGTTATTGTAGTACATTTCTGGTGATCATATGCAATGATTTGCTAAAGAAAATTGACTCTTCATTCTCACCTTAGACCCCCACAATTTAGGTCTACAGGGTAGGACACATATAAGTTTAGGGTCTTCTATAAATATGCTTGAGAAATCAAACAAACACTTATTTCCATCTTAGACCCCCACATTTGAGGCATAAGGGCCCCCACAATTATCAGGATTTCTCAACATAAGAAACTACAATTATGTGTCCTTTAGGTTGCATCTAACTAAGACACACCATATAATGGTACTCTATACCAAAATTATGATATAACATGTTCATGTATTCATTCTCAATTCATTGCAGATTTTTCCTTTTATCTACTATGTCTTGTTCTATTAAGCTAACACTCAAAGCATCACAAGACCATATTTCTAAGTATAACATTTCATAGTAACTTAGGTAGATAACATTTGAGATTAGTTTTAAATCGCAATGCACATATTGAGAATGATATCATAATTTGATTAATGTCCATACCTGACAAGCCTTGCACATCATTACCTATTTCTTCAACTGTTTGATAGTTGAGTTGTTCATGAAAATGCTTTTGCATCTTTCCCATTCTTGGTAGAAGACAAAACATGTCTTTTCTGGAGCACACATTTCAGTACTTCCGACATTTACAAACCAATTATTTTTATCATCTCCACTGAAAAGTAAAATTACTTAACACAGTAAGAATGTCAATTGTTCCATTCAAATTTGAATAAACAATTCTATATTCCGAGGAGATAAGCACACAACTAAAAACATAAGTTATCACAGATTAGCACTTAATCTATCATTCAATTTAAGATGAAATTTTTTCTACCCAACTAGGATTCAAAAAATTGATTGATACTCTCGTTTGAAATAGGTAATATCAAATTATCAATAGATAATAAGTGTTCATCTTATCAAAATATTTGTTACCAAAATATAGTTATCAAGTTACTTAAGTCTCTCTCCACATTAGACTATCACAATCATCAATAAGTAACAAAATTTGGTAATAAAACACCCAAACACTTTTGTGTATATACATATCAATTAAAAAACATGTGTTTGCTTAACCTTCTTGTTGCACTAGTTACTAAAAGATACTTTATACCTCACTATCCATATGACCATGGTACACTATTACATTATGATTCTCATATTTTTAATAAAAGGTAACATATTTGAAATGATTTAGAAATCACTATTGAAATTGTTAATGCATAATTATTAACCAATCATGTGATTCATGCCAATTTATACTACACAAAGCATATATAATCAAAGTGATTTATAACGTAATGCACAGTTCATACACAACTGATACAACATCTCATTATTCACTAGCAATGTGATACTAATCTAACACATAAGAGATTATCACTTTAACTCATAAAAATCAATTCATTACTTGCTATAATTTGTTTATGGGAAATATTTCAACTAAATTGAAATCTCAAGTCTATTATGGATAAAAGCACTCACTAGTACCGGTTTTCATATTGTATCCAAGGTGACAAAGTACCACTATAAATGGTTGCAAGATCTCATACTAATCTAGAGCTTAGATACAATTATTGATATTCTGGACAAACATGCACAACATCTTTGCAAATACCATTATCTCATAAACCACAAGTCTGAATCAAAAAATTATTTATGAGTTTTGAAGATAACAACTATATCTACAAACTTCTTTTGAATCACCATTTCAAAAAAACTAGAAGTTACGCCAGAAAAACTAATTTAGTCAACAATATTTCTCTGTCCGTCAGAATTTTTCAGGAACGTTTTTCAGTTTTGTAAAATATCTAAAAAATACTTTTACAACTCCAAAAATTATGAATTTTGGTGTGGGAAACTATAAGGATGTCTATTACACTCTGTTAAAAGGATTCATCAAAATTCATTCTAAATTAAGAGATATAATCGAAACTCTACAGCTGCCAAGAAAACTCAATTTTGTTTTTTCACTTCAAAATTACATCCTTAATTTTCTAATATAATATCAACGTCAACGATTCATAAATCAATCAATCATTTATAATTATTACTAAATATTAATGTCTTAAGATTGTTGGGGTGCGATAATCAAAAATGAAGAAAATCAAATAAACAAAGGTTGTTGATACTTAGCTCTTAACAGAAATGATTCGTCAAAACGGATGAGCTCCTCGTATCTCCGCAATATCGAGATGGTATGTAACAAAACTTTAGAAAAACAGAGTGAGTCACGTGTTAAACACGCTGTCCTTAAGACATTAGCGTCCGGCTACACTCAAGAGTGATGCTATAGCCTCCACAGGACGGATGCCTCCAGGATAAAACACCCTACTACACCTACTACTAACACTCGTAGTAGATGCTCAACTTGAGCTTGGCAACTCAGAAAAACCCTTCAAGGAAAATCTTAAAAAACTTAAGAAAGATAATAATAAATTATTATTCTATTGGTCTCTCCAAACATATGGAGAAATCCTTTTTCCTTGGATGTCAAAATAAGTTGAAAAATGTTTGTTTATATAATCTCTTAATACAACTTAAAAAGTGGAAACTCCCCGATGTGGGACTAAAGTATTTCATTCAAAAAAAAAAAACAAAGAAAAAAACCAAAACATGTAAAGTGACCAGTATGTCAGGAGCTCGAACCCAAATAACACAATATTTTATATTTTAATAAAAGATTTAAAACTCATTTGTTTAGCCATTGTTTTCCAACAACGTTCGATCGGATAGAGTCGACGAAAGAGGTAGTTTCATTAGTAATTTACATATTAAAAATGCCATAAAAAAACATTCACTACCCTCACATATCTTGCATCTATATATTTTTATCCTGGTGGGTTTCTCTCTTATTTAATAAAAATCTGGAACCCTGGAATACAAATTGGTGTAATACTAGGCAACTCGAAATGTTTTTAAATGATTTAAAGAAAAAGAATCTTTTAAAAAAATTCATAGAATTAGAAGAACTTTTCTTTTTGGACGAAATGATAAAGGAGTACCCGAAGACACATATACAAAAACTCCGTATAATACAAAGAAACGCTACAAGTGGTCAAGATGCACAATGAGAGTCATATTCATAGCATTTTGTATTTCTCGACAAATATAATCTGTTTCGCTATTCCAAGTGGTTATTCTATTATAGGTAATGAAGAACTTCTTGTTCTTAATTCTTGGGGTGAAAGAATTCCTCTATAACTTAAGTGACACAATAAAAGTTTTTTCGATTCGTTTATTACGTTCTAAAACAGAATTCATGAGAAGGATGGATTGGGGAATGTCAACAGATTTTCAGAAAGTTTTTGACATAATATTGCAAGTAGCCGTCAATGGGAACCTGAAAAATGATGAAATGATAAAGAGGGTATTTGTGTTTAGTGATATGGAATTCGATCAAGCTTCGGAGAATCATTGGGAAACAGGTTATCAAACTATACAGATGAAGTTTAAAGAGAAAGGGTTTATGTCTGTTCCTGAGATTGTGTTTTGGAACTTAAGAGATTCAAGAGCAACTCCGGTGACTGGTGAACAGAAAGGTGTTGCAATGGTGAGTGGGTTTTCGAAGAATATGTTGAGTTTGTTTTTAGAAGGTGGAGATATGAATGACTCGAAACCATTGTCTGTAATGAAGAAAGCAATCTCTGGAGGGGAATACGATAAACTTGTTGTAATTGATTGATTCCAATGAAAATGTAAATTTTGAGATTTTAATAAGATCACTGTCTTGTTTGGTTTTCTCAACTAAATTTACCTCATAAAAATGCAGAAGATTAACTCAATATGAATAGGCACTTTGGCTAAGGCCTGGTTTTCCCATAGGAGTTGCCGTTAGTGAGTGCTTTCGATATGGAGTTAACTTAATATAATGAAAGGTATCTCTTGTTCTAAAATTGTTTTCCATAACCCATCTAGTCCAGATTCGGGAATGGGGTGTCTTACGCAGTCGGATTTCGCCCCAACTTCTCTCCATACAATCTTTACTCTTCAAACCCAATTCAGGAAATCTCTCCTGCATCACTAGTAAAAGTTTGTTGGTATCCGGATCCCCTAGAAATGATGCCTGGATTGTTTTCTTTCCTTTTCGAGTAGTAGAATTAGCTAAAGGAAAGATAACTCTAATGAAGAGTTCATTAGGAAATTTTGGTTGCACCTTCTTCTAAAGATTCCGTGATGGTAAATACAGTAACAGTAGGTGGAACAGAAACTAATTTGATCTTCCGTGAAAGGACAACCCCAAAGCTTCCTCCGCCACCTCCTCGAATAGCCCAGAACAAGACTTCTCCCGTTGTTTCTTTGTTGAGAATATTTCCATGAACGTCGACTATGACATTATCACCTGCAAGGCTATATTTTCTCATAATGGAACCATACCCACCTCCACTGAATTGACCACCAACACCAACAGTTGTACAAACTGCTGCAGGAAAACCAAGACTTCGATTTTTCTAGGCGTTCCTATAATAAAGTTAGCCAACTGCTGCACCGGATTGAACCCATGCAGTTCTACTTTTTGCGTTTATTTTGACCGATTGGAGATTTATCATGTCAATGATTATAAATAATGGAGCATCAGATATATGAGAGACCTTCATAATCATGACCTCCACTTCTAACTGTGTTTTGAGTTCCATACTTAAGGTTTTCCTTATGCTACAGAGGGAGTGCTTGAATATGGTGAATTTCCAAATTGAAATCCTTGGGAAATAAAGAAGTGACATCCAAGAGTATATACTAAATTGCAGTATAAATTGATAAATTAGGTGGGATGACAAGGATGAGATCACATTTTTCATGAATGACGTCCAACTACTAGTCCATAGACACACAAGAAAACAATTATATAAACATGTTGATGTGGCATTGCTGCGCTAATTTCATCTCTTAATCCGCAATACCTGATTGCATAAGAAACAATTACATGACTAATAGTAGTGGTACATTCACCTGAGGTTTTTATTCATTATTCTTAAATAAGGTATGATGACAACTTTTCCGCCTGATGCATTTCTTTTTCCAGAATTAATATGCAACTGCGGGAATACTCTGTTCATTCCGAAAGAAGTTTTCTGGATCAACTTTGCTCTTCACTTGTACTAATCTTTCGTAGTTATTCTTGAAATACTTAGTTCCCCATACCATACCTTCTAAGTAAGTAGCTGTACCATTCATGCTTTGACCTACATCGATGTCTCTATAATTCAAATACGCTTCTCTTGGTGATTTAGAAACATAAGGTGTCATATATTCATACAACTCTCTCATCCAACGAATATGTGGTTCAGCTGCCTCGGAACCAGCTCCTTCCCAACCCACAACATATTGAATACTGTATAGATTTCCTTGTCTATGTGGGAAAGGAATTTCACATTCGGAAATCTCACCCACTCTTCCACCGTTAGGACTGAAATTCATTCTTGCGACGCTCTTTTCTTCTAGTATTTTTTCCCATAGTCCTTCTAATCCTTTTTCTGGAATGGGTTCTTTCACATAATCAGATTTTATCTTCGCATACCTCTTAACTTGATTTCTGCTCAACAAAATATCCAGAGAACCGTTAACTGGAAACCCATTTATGTAGAGTTGGGATTGAATCCAACTCATTTCTGTACAATCTTTTCTTTCCAAACCCAACTCAGGAAATCTCTCTTTCATTACTGTTAGGAGATTTTCAGTGTTTCCAAGATACAACGATGGGAATGAAGCTAGTATAGTTTTCTCCCCTTGTTTAGTAGTAGAATTCACCACACTTATACTGGCTCTAACAAAGAGTTCATGAGGAAGTTCACTCGCAACTTCTTGCCACCTTTGAACAAGCTTGGTTGCACCTTGGTCTAGGTTCTTGTTAATCGTAAAAACAGTTACATTAGTCGGAACATATACCAGTCTAATTTTCCATGAAAGAATGATCCCAAAACTCATTCCACCTCCTCGAATTGCCCAAAACAAGTCTTCTCCCATGGATTCTTTATCAAGAACTCTACCCTGGGCATCGACAATTCGAGCATCAATGACATTATCAGCTGCAAGTCCGTATTTCCGTAACATGTTACCATATCCGCCTCCTTGAAACGACCCACCAACACCGACAGTAGGACAAAACACCGAAGGAAATCCAAGATTTCGACTTTTCTCCGCAATTCTATAATAAAGTTCACCGGTTATTGCGCCAGATTGAACCCATGCAGTACTATTTTCCACATCAATATTGATGGAACGAAGATTAGATAAATCTACAACCACGAATGGAACATCAGATACATAAGAGAGACCTTCGTAATCATGGCCTCCACTTCGAACTCTTATCTGAAAACCATGTCTTTTGGAACAAATAACAGATGCTTGAACATGGGATTCTTTCGAGGGTGTAACTATGACTCGAGGTTTTGTAATTGTGGGTGCATAGAATCTAAGACTTTGTATAGGGGAAAATAAAACAGATGAAAAATTTGAGTCTTTTGAAGTGTAGGTTAGGATAGATGGATCAGAATGTTGAGAAAGACATTGTAGAAAGTTATCATCTTCGTATTCACTCGATGAAGTTGCTAATGAAATCGAGGACACAACAAAGAAAGAAAAAAGTAGTGTTGAAACTACTAGTGATAAACTACTCTGTGTTGTTAATCTCATCATGTTCATGTTTAGTGGTCTGGAGGGATTTTGGTTCTTAGACTTGGAAAGGGAATGGTAATGATTATATAGAGAATTTGAAACCTTTGAATGGTGCATTCATTCAAATGTTACTATTTAAATTGAATACGTTGATAAGTACAGGATTTAATATGATCACTACAGCATGCATGCTAGAAAATGTTGACTTGGAAAGTTCCACTACGAATTATTTTGATCAGCCGGTACCACTACTACCGATTTGAATTTTCTCTCTCAACTATTTTAATCCATTTTAAATGTCACGAGGATATCTATAGAATTGATTTCATCATTTCAATTGTGGAAACATATTATTGACTTTCGCTTTCATGAAAGGGACAAAGCCTCAAACTGCAACTGCAGTAAACGTACAATGTAAAAACAGAAACTATCGTCACTGCATAGTGTGAAAAAAAAAGAAACGAAAACCCTAAACATATATAGATAAAAAATGATAGTCTACATGTAGATCAAAGTTTTATATTTAGAAAAAATTTCAATTTTGGACCTATATGTTAGGATGGACTAATCTTTTTAGTACATCCTAAAAGATTAAGTGCACCCCCTTAGATCCTAGGATGATGAAAGGCGTCATATCATCATCTATAGATGGACTAATTTTTTGGTCAACCTCTAATGATTTTCAGGAAAAAATTTCAGGCAAATCAATTTGGTTAGCCAAAATGTAGACAATATTACAAGTATACAAACTAAACTCTAGATTTAGGAGCGATGAACGTTTTTGAAAATGGAAAATCCCATGAAAACCATGTACCACCCATGATTAAATACTATCTTGGATGGACCCATTTGAATTCTAATTTTGACCGACGGTTAATGTTTTTGGTGTGGAAGTATGCGATCACCGAAAGTGATGAAATATAATGAAAATAAATAAAGTTTGATCATTATTTTTGGGCCACGAGATGTCTGGAATATTATATCTTGATAGAAATGAAGAATCAGTGAGAAAATCTCACTTGAATTATTGTGAAAAACAGATCTTCTTATTAACAGATAATGAAGATTACAATTGGTTTATATAGAGGTTGTTAGCAACCGTAATAGGTGCACATGTGCACATCACATGAGTGCTGTGACAGATGGACTAATAGTTCACGTGTGCCTGGCATGTGTGATAATAACAGAAATTCTGTTTCTGTTACAGTCTGTTAGGATGTGTTAATATCCCCCCTCAAGCACAAGGGAGGGGTAACTACCTTGAGCTTGCTACGCATCGAAATGAATCTTGGTCCATAAAAGTCACACATGCCACCATCAGAATTCAAGCATGTTTTTGTATCTTTTGTCACTAGAATTGAGAAATTATTGTCTTCTCCTGTTGTCACCATCAGAACTGACAATGGTGGGGAATTTCTTAACAATAACAGAAATTCTGTTTCTGTTACAGTCTGTTAGGATGTGTTAACTACCTTGAGTGGCACAAAAGTCTTTAAGAAAATTGTTAAGAAATTCCCCACCATTGTCAGTTCTGATGGTGACAACAGGAGAAGACAATAACTTCTCAATTCTAGTGACAAAAGATACAAAAACATGCTTGAATTCAGATTTTATAGACAAAGGAAGAATCCAACAGTACTTAGTATAATCATCCATAACATTTGCATAATACCGACTACCAGATACAAAAGCAACATGACAAGGACCCCATAGATCAATGTGCAACAACTCCAGAGGTTGTTGAGCTACTGAGCTAGACAGTTGGAAAGGAAGCTTCTGACACCTACATAGTTTGCAATCATTACAAAAGAATGGCTTATTGAGTGGACTAGATAAGTACAACAGGGAGCATAGTCTTTGCATGGTTTGAAATGAAGGATGACCAAATCTTTGTCACTCATTGTGGATGCAAGAGCATGGGGTGCATGATGAGCATGACCAAAGGATATTGGATAAAGGCCATGTCTATGTGGACCTTGGAAAAGAAGTTTCCCAGAGATCTGATCCTTCACAGAGAAACCAGTAGAAACAAGAGTCAAATATCAGCTATTATCAGTTGTGAATTTGTGAATGGATAACAGGTTGTGAGATGCTTTAGGCACAATTAGTATTTCATTAAGAGCAAAAGAGTGAGTATTAACAAGCTTACTTGAATTACCCTTGTGAGTTATGAGCATACCTTCACCATTTGCTACTTGAATAGTTTCTGACCCATCATAGGTTGTAGATTCTTGCAATACCTTGTTGTCTGAAGCAATGTGATGAGTAGCTCCACTATCTGCAAGCCATTCCTCATCATCAAAGATATCTGCAGCAGCTAGCATGGCACTTAAGTTGGAAGGAGGTGACCTTCCATGATATGTAAAATTTATCTTCTGAGTACATGTGGTTGCATTGTGACCAGGAGTATTGCAAATCTGACAAATAGGTTTGTCTCCAGAGTAATTGCCCCTGCCAAAGTTTGTTCTAGAGAATATAAAAGGATTAGGAAATCTCTGTCCATTATATGGACCTCTATTATAGGTTCTGAAAGATCCTCTAGAGTTAGAGTATGAGTTTCTTGCAAAACCTCTACCAGAATTGGCTAGAAAGGCCTTTGCAGTATGGTCATCCTTTTGTAGCTTGGATCTTTCATGAATGACAGATTCTTTACTCTGCAGGTTGTTGTGTAATTCAATACAAGATACTGGAGGATTCATGTGACACATAGAGGTTGCAAAGGGAATGTACTCTTCATTTAAGGCTTTAAGAGTAATCACCACTAGCTCCTTGTCAGATACAATTTCTCCAGCAACGGCTAATTGGTCAGACAGAAGTTTAATTTCATTCATTAAAGATGAAATTGATTTTGTACCTTGAGTAATGGAAAGCAATTGTGTTCGTAATTGAATGGAATGTGTTGAGGAGACTCTCCCAATGTTCCTCAATATTTTTCCATAGGTCAGCAGAAGAATTAGATCTGGAGAAATAGGTTATCACTGAATCATAAATGGTGGAGTTAATCCACATTGTGATAGTGAAATCTTCATAAATCCAGTCAGTATAGAGTGGATTCTCTATTTTATTTTGCTGATTCCTTGGATTGGTGAACTGTGGTGGACATGCAAAAGTTCCATCCAAAAATTTCTTCAACTTGAATTTCTGAATCACTGGATTCATTAAGTTTCTCCAGGTAATGTAGTTATCCTCCTTTAGTTTAAGATGCACAAAATTAGTAAGTTGGTTTAAAAGAACATGAGAATGAAGATTTGAGGTTGGATTCTCCATAGTTACAGTAGCAGGAAAGGTTTCAATCATTAAAAAGCAAAGAAGATCTCAAGACTCTGATACAGAGAGAGCAGAAAAATTTCCAGAATAAAAAAAAAATAAAAAAAAATAATCAAGAACTCAACATCTGCTCTGATACCATGATAAAAATGAAGAATCAGTGAGAAAATCTCACTTGAATTATTGTGAAAAACAGATCTTCTTATTAACAGATAATGAAGATTACAATTGGTTTATATAGAGGTTGTTAGCAACCGTAATTAGGTGCACATGTGCACATCACATGAGTGCTGTGACAGATGGACTAATAGTTCACGTGTGCCTGGTATGTGTGATAATAACAGAAATCCTGTTTCTGTTACAGTCTGTTAGGATGTGTTAATATGTTTAAAGCACATGTTTATACGAAACTGCTAAGGTACCTGAGTTATTAAATCCATATAAAACAAAATAATTCTTAGTTAATGGAATAATAATCCATGTGTAATAACATTTCATTTATAAGTTTTACATTTTGTATTTATGTGTATGTTGAATTTTGAACCAAGATGTTATTGAAACAACGAAATTATTTTTTAAAATTTAAATCCAAAAGATATGTTTGGCTCATTTTTTCTTCACCTATAAAATATTTAATGCATAAATGTTTCCAGAGTCACCACTTCATATCATGAGGTATTTATAGATGAAATACACTTTGTAGAGTCACTATTCGTTGGCTAAATATAATTATACTACTTTTTATAAGGTGTAATTTTTATATTTATCCGGAGAAATAACCACCGTAAAACCATAAACATCGTATATAAGGACGAACTAGTTTGTCCTTCCTCACTTTGCTCAACCAATTTTAACAGATATTTAACTTTTTATTTTATTAGTTTTATATTTATCGCATAGATAAAAAACCATATTTTACGCTATATTCGGTGGTATTGGTACGGTAGACTTATTACGTTCACCGTGCATCATATGTATATGCAACAAATAACAGTAACGAAATATTCTTGAGCATACCATGACGAGATGCGTACAAATATAAATTATGCAATGGTTTATCCACCTCAATTGCTTTGAATGTTATTTTTGTCTACTGGCGTGCAAGAAAGAGCTAGATTTTTTTTTATTAGGGTGGTCAAGGCAAAAATTTATTATAAGTTTTTTTATTTGAAAACACTCCGGTGCGAAAATAGTCATGGGATCATACTTCCACACCATCGAAATTGTATCATGTCCTTAACTTAATTCCACCCCCTAGTCTTTTCTTAAATTCTCCACAAATACAGTTTAACGATTTTTATAATTTTTCGTACTTAATTTTTCTATTTCTATCTTTTTTAATTCCAATCCTCAAACTTTTCAATTATCATCCGAATTTTTTTAAAAAAAAATCCTAAATACTACTGTACCTAGTTTGACTTTTCTTTACATCATAAATTAATCGAATCCACTTGTAGCAGTCATTTTTGTAACTATACATTCAAAATTACACAACATAAACAATCGTGTACCATCAACTACACTAGAGATCAAAGCTATAAAATACAATAACACATAAAGATACGTGGTTCGATATGTTTTTATATATCCGCAGAAGAAACGATATTGGTTCTTATTTATGTGAAGTAAAACAAAATATCAGAGGCCAAACCTTACACTTTGAAGTTTAAGAACCCTCTCATAGTATATGCCTAGCTCACTCACCGAAATCCCCTCCTCACTCAGTGGTATAACCATGAATTTATTGACATATATACGTGTTGGTACAACCAAAGTTTTGGTGTTAAGCATGTGTATATTATTTGTTGTATTATGATTGGGACCTAACTTCCAAACTTATGGTGGTTCTGCCCTGATATAGTCTTTGTCAGTTTCGATCTTGATGCAATCATACTCATGTTCAAAAGGTCAGGTCCCACTATGTTCTGACCCTCTACTCCTCTTCTCTGTCCTTTATCAGTTGCATGTAATTCCCTGTCATCTCTTTGAAACTCAGTCGTTCATTCTTTCAGTTCATTTCCACGTGTCTTTATCTTGTTCTATGGTGCTAGATATCTTGGGTAACTCATTGGACCCATGGTTCATATATGATGCTCATCTTCTTTTGTTGTTCCCATGGTTCCTCTTCTCAGATGTACCCACGTGTACCTAGATATTTTTTCACTATATTTTTGTCCCTTTCTTTTCATCTCATATGAGGGGTGAGAAGGGAAGAAACCCTTCATATTCTTAGGTATAACGTCTTCCACATTTTGTTGTAATCGCCACATCTCCACTTTTTCCATTACCTGTTCACTTTATGACCTACCACCTCTTCAACTGGTTTATATTTTTTCTCAAAATTTCCCTCCTTTATAAGAGACATTCTTCTTGAGTTTTGCATCATTTCCAAAAAAATTGCCTTCATCTTCTCCTTCCTTTCTCTATGTTTTACTCTGCCATTAAAGCTCTGTCTGAATCTTTTTCTTTTTCGATCTTTTAACGTTTCTTCGATTCATAAAACTTCTTATTCTTCTATTTTTGCTTATTACTTCATCATCATGTTAGGAAGATCATCTCAAAACCATGTTTTCACCTTAAAGAAGTATGTTGATTATTTATTTTCTGAAAAAGAGTTTTTGCTTCTTGATGTTTTATTTTTTGTTTATGCTTCTCTGTGTTATTCTTGTAACGTAATTGATTTGATTTTTCCTCCTTACGGGGCCACTGATAAGAAGTCCCAGTCTAGATATGCTGAGGAAAAATACCCTGGGGACTTCCAGTTTATTGCTAATCTTAAGGCTCAACATCATCTTCAAGATTTTGAGGTGACAATATTAAACGAATATGAAGGATCCCTAGATGTGAAGATGTTCAAGAAGCTCTCACATGCTTCTGACTATCCCATTGTTTCCAAAGGTCATTCGGATGCTGGTTTCCGACTCCTCTTGTACCATCCCTATCGTCCTTTTATGTACGAGATCTTGTCCCAATGCACTGATAAAATTATTGATGCAGTCAATTAAATTAGCTAAAATTTAGGGTTTTGTTTACTGTTTCCTTTCCTAGTATTCACGTTTATTAGTTGTTGCTTAAGTGTATGAGTTTACTATTATTGGTGTGTTAGCAAAGTTTTAGGAGTTGTTGAAGTCGTGGGAATGCTCACTAACTGTTTGTTTCTATGTTATAAAATGGCTGGAGGCTTTCAGTTTATGAGTGTGAGATCGAAATCCATTTGCATATTAATACACTATGATTTTCTCCATTGTGTTTTATTTCTCTCATACCTCTACAGTTTTACCAACAAAATTGGCATTCAGAGCAATGTTCGATTTGAATATGGCGTTTTATAGTTTGAAGATCACTTCCGCTTCTTTTATCGATCTTCATTGAATTCAGGTGTACTTTTTATTGTTTGAGAAGATTTTTTTTGTGTTAAGTGTTCAAGATGGGTTGTAACACTTTCAATATCTTCCAATCCTTGATTCCTATTTTTTATGGTGACAATTATGAGTTTTGAAGTATTAAGATGAAAACTTTTTTATTTATTTCTCAAGATCTTTGGGAACTTGTTGAGAATGGTTATGCAGATGATGAGAGAACAATATGAAATCAAAATAAAGTGAGGGATCTTTGAAAAAAAGATAAAAAAACCTTATTAACTTTGCATCAAGATGTCACATACCCAATCTTTCCTAATATTTCAGACTGCACTAAGTCAAAATATGCTTGGCTAATCTTGAAGAATGCTTTTCATGGTGGTGATAAGGTTGTCGTAGTGAAACGGCAAAGTCTCTGTAGGGATTTTGTAACCCTCTTTATGAAAGGAAATGAATCTGTGCAAAATTTATTTTCTAGAGTTTCAACTATTGTTAATCAGTTGAAAACTTATGGTGAGGTTATGACAGACCAAAAAGTTGTAGAGAAGGTGTTGAGGAGTCTGCCTTCCAAGTTTGATCATTTTGTAACAGCAATTGAAGAGTCTAAATATTTAACTGTTTATTCTACTAATGAACTAATGGGTTCTCTTTTGCCTTATGAAGAAAGAGTGAACAAGTCGATGGAGAAATCTACTGAACATGTTTTTCAATCAAAGGTGGATGTTTCAAAGAAGAAGAAAAACGACGAAAGTTCTCCTAACCACAAATCTGCAGGAAGAGGCGGAGGCAGAGGTGGCTATATATCATGTTCGTGGAAGAGGACGCGGTAGACACTAGTACAAATTTGGGCTTTTGTGACAGTTAAAAACTGCCACCAAAACATTTATGTGACAGTTTTGAAAAATAATTGCACTGTCATTAAAGCCTCTGTTACGAAAGGGTCTACACAAAACTGATACGGAATCATGACTTTAAGTATTAGTTTTTTCATAAACCTGTCGTTGTTGACAACATACAATAATATTTTCTAAATAAAAGTGTCATTGGTAACTTAATTTCTTTTACTAAGGTGACAGTTTCTCCATAACCCTGTCATTGTTACTACTTACCGTAACATTTTCTTAAGAAAACTGTCATTAAAAACTTAACTTCTTAGACTAAGATGACAGTTTCTTCATAAACCTCTCATTATTGACAAATTACTGTAACATATTTTAAAGAAAACTGTCATCAGTAACTCAATTTCTTACGAATAAGATAAGTGTTTCTTCATAAACCTGTCATAATTGAGAACTTACAATATCATTTTATAAATGAAACGGTCATGAGAAACTAAATTTTCTTGTTCGAAGATAACAGTTTCTTCATAAAACTGTCATAGTTGACAACTTACAACAATATCTTTTAAATAGAACTGTCATTGTAAACCCTCTTCCATTGCACATTTTCTGTGAAACTGTCATCGTACACCCATTTCAGTAACATATTTTTCATACAACAGTCATCGTATAATGATTTTTAGCAGTGAGTTAATGTTACAGTTATTGATGATACTTTAAATTGAAAGATAGAGCTAAAAAACAATTATATTTTGTAAATACCTTGTTCAACACAATGATACAACAAAAAATGAGATAAAATAAATAGATTATATCATTTTTTTCATTACAATAAAAAATATTTCTTGAACTCTAATGTTGTAAAGTAGCTTCCACTACCTCAGATTTCTTGAACTTCAATGTTCTAACAGTAGCTTCCACTGCCTCTTGATTGGAGGAGGTCTTGTACTCTCCATTATTAGAAGAATTTGTGTAGTCGCAACCATCACTGTAAACTTCTGAATCAAAACACTCCCGATACCTACAAAGTAGATAACATTTCCATATGTTAAAAGGTCGCCAAAAATTGTAGACATAGTCCAAAACATGCCGAGACAAGAAAAGGAAACCGAATATCCTTCCGATCCTAGCCTGCATAATTCTTGTGAACTCATAGTCATAGAAATGTGAAGAAAAATATTTTATGATGAATAATGCAAACCATGGATTCAACTATTCAAAATGCAACAGAGAAAAGTAAAATATCACATTGTTGTGAAACCATATGTTTAGCTGTCTTGTAGTATTGCATTCATTTACTCTATATCCAATGTTTAGATTGTATTGAAAAAAACTGAGGCTTACTTGAAACCAGATAATAACGCAATGGATGAAAAACTGTTCTTCAATAAAATTATGTCATTGCATCCATGACAGAACTTCTGAAGCTAAGCTCTCACAGTTACCTGTACATATAGAAAAGAATCACATTACCCATATAATAAGAGAGGTAATAGTTGTAAACACAATCTAAAACGCTGCATACAAGTGAACATGCCAAATTAAGTAATCAAAGAAAGAAACGAGCATCCTGTATCTCGTCCTAGGTAAATTTGTGATTTTTTAGAATGGAAGAAAAAACACTTGATGATAAATAATACATCCCAGGGATTCAACTATTCAAGATACAACTGAGAAAGATATAATATAAACACAACAAAAGATTTATTTGGCAGATACGAACCTATAAGAGTATTTGAAAATAAACAAAGATATAATATATATGCTTACTTCAAGCACTGTTAAGCATTCAAAACGTTGCTTCTGTAGAGTAATATCTTTCACTTCACCATTAGCAAGTGGTCGAGCACTTAGGGAATCAATATTTCTTAAGAAAATAAGAAGTATAGTTCAGATTGTTTAAATTCTCATTAAATGAAACTAATGACAAGTACAAGTGTGAGTGTCCTATCATTCCCTGGGTAATAGCAATAACAAATCAATTAATTGTGTGTCCAACGAAAGAATGAGCACATGAAATAGATGCTCAAGTGAACAATGAGATGATATGGACCTGAGGTAGAAAATAGTTTAGGGCTCACCAGAATTTAAGTCCAGCAACAAACAATCAAACACCATTATGCTTAATCTCAATATTATCTCTTATCTTCTCAGATTTATGCCTAGAAATTAACAAAATATGAGCAAGAGATGAAAAAATTAACTTTACTGGAAGGCTTAAAATGATTAGAGTTTAAAATAACATGATAAGAAAGGGACAATTAGAAAAAGCAACCTTTAAATCTTTAAGTAGCCAAGTCCACTTCACGATATCAGTAATTCTACCAACAATTGAAAGCAGGGGATAAAAAACTCTGGTGGCATATGGTCATGGGAAATGTAAAGTAAGGAAACAAATAATTATGACACGAACTTGAGCTTGCATTTGAGGCTTATTTTGTAACAATTAAAGATTAAGTAATAAGTTGACTGACATATCCAAGATAACCTGCATTTCCAGGAGAAATTCTTATTCCTAAAGTTAGTTCCAGTAGCATCTCTATTATTAATATGATGGAAGTATCCAGTCATATTGTTAAGTAACAAATGGTATGACCACTAGGTCCGATAATACCCTACAACTATCACATGTCGACTAACAATAAAAGTGACACTTGGTGGAAAAAATAAATCTAACCTTGCAGCTAACTCTGCCCATAAAGTCTCATTGATCCTCCTGGAATCAAGATAGCTTCTACTTTTTAACCAGTGTTGCTAGACATAACTGATGTGTCACAATATCACAAAAGAAGTATTGCAAAAATTATAACATTGTGGAGGAAAACCAATCTTTCTAAGGCTTGATGCTTCACTATACCCCAAGTAATTTTTCTACAGGACTTTGAAGCTAAATTTACACCCATCTAGTAATATGACTAACGCATAAGATAACAAATCTTAAAATTAGTTGGACCAAAATTCTCAACATTCCAAGAACACATTCAGACTATTCAAAACAACTAATTGTATCTAGCTTAAGTACCAATAAAAACTTTAAAGTTAGCGTTGCTGACTAGGTGTAACGAATTCCAAACCCTAAACTTACCTCTTTATTCTTGTCCTTGTGTGAAATCTTAATAGAAATATAGTAAAAAAAGAGAAGCAACATTGAAAAAGAAAGTGAGATATCGACCTTATTTGCTGGTTAAATTCAAGCATTTGATTGATAAACTCGTCTCTGCTTCAACATGGACAAAAGTAATTGTTTAGAGGAGTTTTATTAACAGGTTCATCATAAAATGCAACTTAAATGCAACTATGAAATATAAAACCTAAATGAAAGGAATCAGAAGCTCATACCGGGAAAGACCTTCTTGGTCTTTAATAGCGTCAACAACTGATCCAATCTTCGAAATCTCATCTTGAGTAGCAGAAATTCTAGTCTGATAGTTTATAACACAGTTACACAAATCCAGAAGAGAAACCTTCTAATTTACCAAGTGAAAACCTCAAAAGAACAAAATTAAACCTCTAAAGCTTGAACAGAAGCTTCAGTTAAAGCCAATTCGAATTCATATCCATTCAGTTCTTGTTCAGCAGTTTCTTTACAGTGTTTAGCTTCTTCGAGTTGAGAATGTTCTTTATCTATCTCGGATTCTCGTTTTTAAACCAACTACTCTTCATTCTAAATCGTAACAAAGAGTTTTTAAGAATTAATAAAAAATTCTCATAAACTATGAGACAAGATTTTCGAAATGAATTAAACAGAGAATAAATAAAAAAGTCGGATTAATTAAGAAATTATGACCTCCTTGAGATTTTTCAGTAGCAAAATCTCGAATTAAGCTTATAAGATGTTTCTGGTGATCTACTCCTCCCGCCATTGATGGATTCTCCCCCCCCCCCCCTCTTTATCTACTCTTTAGAAGTAAAACTGACTTGACAGATGCGAAAAACCCCAATTTTCACTGCTACAGAAGCTGTTTGGTAACCATTAGGGCCACAATTGTATACGGATTAAAGTAAAAGAAAAACTCTAGATTGAAGTAAAAGATGGGATCCCAGATTTTACTAAGAGAAAAACCCAAGAGAAGAGAAGGATGAGATCTGCCTGTACATAGATAAGAATTGTTGAGAGAGATTAGGTTTTTAATTTAATGGAAATAGAGAAATATGGGTGATAGTATTGAAAAATTATGTTTAAGCTTATGTTGGGGTTTCCAAACAAAAAGATAGGCGAAGGTGTGGAGAGACCCACTAACAGAAGTTACAAAACAAACTTATCACAATACAAACCACTACTAGTAGATAATGACTAATTAGGGACTCAAACTAACAACATCGTGTGTTTGAGAATGTTTTAGGGTATAGATTATATGAATAACAGCTGTTTTGGATCAAAACTGTCACTATAAATGGAAGTGGCGGTAATTAAAAAAACTGTCATCTATAACTTTATTCTTTGATAACAGTTCTTATATTGAACAGTTGCAATAACCTAAGAATAGTATCAGTTTATAACTCCTATAATACATCAATGTACACTAACATTTTCCTACAAAAACTGTCATCATATAGATATTCAGTAACAGTTAACAAACTGTCACCATTTTTCACCGTTATTGGTGTGAGTTTTGGTAAGAAACTGTTGCATATATCTCATAGCTTATTCTTTTGTGACTGTTAATTCGTGAACTGTCATGATTTAGGATTTTGAACTGTCACCAAAGCCCATATTTGTACTAGTGAGATATGGACCTACTAGATCAGACTCTGAAAAAGGAAATCATAATTATAAGTGGAGGCAGTGCAACTATCGCAAAAAGTATGGTCATGATGAGAATTATTATTGGGAAAACAAAGATAACGAAGAAGCAAACTTTGCTGAAGAAAAGGAAGAGGAAGGTAACATGTTTCTTACTTGTGTTAACTCAAAAAAAAAGTAAGACTGATGTATGGTTTGTCCATAGTGGCTAAAGTAATCATATGACAGGAGAAAAAAGTCTTTTCCGCAATATAAATGAAGCTGCAAAGTTGCAAGTTCGTCTTGGCAATAACAAATGTGTTCAAGTTGAAGGCAAATGAACCATTGCACTCAAGACTGAATCAGGTAAAGAAAAACTAATTCATGATGTTTATTATATTCCTGGTTTATCTCAAAACTTGCCTAGTGTTGGGCAATTGGTCCAAAAAGGGTATTCTTTGTTATTCAAATATGGTGTGTGTATGATGAAAAGGCATGACCGATCTATTGTCAAGATCTGTATACTGAAAATAAGATGTTCCCTCTTCTTTTATATAGCGTTGATGATTTAGCCTTGGTTGCTAATATTTCTGACCCAGCTTTGTCATTTGTGTTATGGGCATTTGCATTTTAATGACTTGAAATTGTTAAATCAGAAAAATATGGTTGCTGGTTTGCCTTCTATTATTTGTGTTGATGGTGTTTGTGAAGGGTGTGTTTATGGAAAACAACACCGTTTGCCATTTCCGGTTGGAAAATCTTATAGAGCTACAAAGCTACCCCCAAACCTATATTTTACTAGTCCTCGAGCAAAACTAATCTAAAAAAAAATAAAAAATCCTAACTCACTTTCGCAGGAATCGCGACTACATTTAGCATATGTAATAAGCCTTTAAACCCATAGGTGTCCCTATCAGACGAGTTATAGTCTCGTGAGGGTTTACAAAAGGTACCAGAAAACCTTTACTCCAAATTTTAGCTACATGTGAAAAATTGAGGATAAATGATGGTTTTCGTAATAGTGGTAAATAAAGTATCGTTCGCTCAAACTTGTGAAGATTGAATTTAGATATAATAAATTAATTTTAAATTATAAACTATACACAAAATATGAAAATAATATTCACAAATACTGAGGGTACGGATTTCACCACTTACCAATTAAAGTGATTCAAACTAATCAATATTCATTCAATTCTTACATTTAATTTGATTCTAAAATATTGCAACAAGTTTCAAAATAACAATTATAGAACAAAAACATGGAACATCTAAAACCTAGGCCAAAGCATGTACCATCTAACGAAGTCACAACTTCTTAGCAAAAATCATTAAATCAATTTTTAACCAAGGCAAATAATCATAAAAAAATTTGCAAAAATTAATTAAAATAGAAATATACCACTTTTCTTGGAACAATGACTTCCTCCATCACCTCAGCAAAGGGGTTTAGCTCATCATGCCCAAAACACTCTAAAAAAGGTTGGTACATAGCTCAAAAGTGCTTAAAAAGAAGAAAATAAACAATAAAGACTAAATCAGGAAAACTGTAACGTTTTTAAGTGTTGCAGCATTCACTGTTACAAGACAAGTGCTTCAGATTCAAAATATACGTTGCAGAAACAGCTGTTAGAAATACGACTGTTTCTTGAAGCTGTTAACTTCAAATGAATTAGCCACAAAATCTATGACTTTTCTTGAGTGTAGTCTTTTCTTCTTATTGTTCTTTCACGAGACGAACTTGATTTTTTTTTTCTGATTTTTTTCTGATGTTATTTTGGC